>VXAZ01001661.1:59463-255403 GCA_013399875.1 Gymnorhina tibicen
GGCGCTGCCCGGAGCCGGCGGGGCGGGGCGGGGCGCTGCCGCCTGCCCGCACTTCCGCGGCGGCGGCGGGCGGTACGTGGTGTCCGCGGGCCGCCAGGGCTGCCTGGGGGAGGGAAAGGAAGGAGGGAGGGGAGAGGTAAAGGGCGGGGGTGAGGCAGCGCTCCGGTGGGGCGGGGTCCCGGCCGTGCCGCGGTGAGGGTGACGCGGCAGCCGGGGGAGGTCGGGGCTGCCCCGCCGGGTCCGAGCTCGGGGGAGGCCGCGGTGGGGCTGGCGCTGAGGCACTGCTGCCATAGCAGGCGTGCGGGCTCCCTGGCAAGCTTTGGTATCTCGAGAGTCGGGCGAGTGTGGGAGGGAATTCTGAACGTCAAAGTGGAACACTTTGCAAGAGGGAAGGGTTTAATGTTTACACAGGTTAGAAACGGATTTATTCCCACTCTTCACTCCCCAGTATAGCTTTTATTGATTTCATTTAAAAATGCATCAGCAGTATGCTTCCTGTTCTTCCTTTACTAAGTGATGCAGGCTCTTTCTGCAAATGTTAGTTAGAATCTAGTTTTTTCTTTATAAATAAACTATAAACATTAACTCAGTGTTGTGCAGCATCCTTTTAGTTTCTTTGCTTGCTTATTTTGGACAGCCTAAACCTGTGCTAGCTTTACTCGCTTTTTAAAATGAGTATAAATTTAAAACAGCCGACTAAAAGTATGTTACCTCATGTGGAGGCTGGGGTTAAGCAATGTTTGTGACCTGGCTAAGAGAGGAACCTGGGCTTCAGAGCAGTTTGCCAAATGATGTTTTAAGCTTTAAATTGTCCATAATATCAGTTGGACAAGGACATAGTCAGAGGCTGTCTTCAATTCTGATTGCATTTTGCAGTGATAAAGGAGATAAACAAAGAGTGCCAAGCTCAGACGGTTCTTCTGAGTTCAGCTAACGTGAGAAAAGTTAAAAAATGGCGGAGAGTTTGTAAAAAAAATGGCGGAGAGTTCGTAGATGAAAAACTTGATGAGGATTTAGCTTTGTAAAGCTTGCAAAATGCATGCCTATAGTTTCCATAAAGAGCATTTAAAGTTTGACCAATTAATCTTCTGTGTTACAGTGATGCCATCTACTTAATTTTCACTGATGTTGTTAAAGAACAAACTATTAAAATAAGTTTCCAACCAAGAGTTGATACTGGACTGTCAGTAGCAGAAACCATTTTGCCACAGGCTCAGTGCTTCCCATAAATCTAGGAGTGGATGTTGACTTAACAATAATTGACAGATGAATGCGATCCTGTCAAGGAAACGAGCACATTTTGATGTCTAATTAGAGTTCAGTGATGGTTTTTTAAACTTCTGTTCTTCAGCTGTTAGATGTTATCTTCTTTTCAGGGAAGTGGATGCTGTTGCTAATTGTTTCTGAAAGTGAAATCAAACACCTCCAAATCAATATATACGAGCTTCTGGGTGAATTGCTATTCTGTCCAAATAGTTAAGACTTGTATTGACTATTCAGGCTCTCAATTGTTCCTCTCTGCAATAGTTTATAGATCTTGCCAAGCTAGATGGAACATAGAAGATACTATCAAAAGCAACCTGCTTTGTCTCATTTTTTAGAATGTAGAAAACAAGGGGGTTACCAGTGACCTTGAAGTCAAAGTAGAAGCATAAGACCTTAATTATATATAGTAGTGATTTTCAAGCAGTATAGCAATTTAGCTTTTACCACACTCTCTGGATCCAAGGAATATTAGAAGGCTTTCTGCTTTTATTTTGCAGTTTATAAAAGACTTGACTAAAATCTTCAAATAATTTTGTACGTTAGGTTTTTGGTGCTCTATGTTCTTTGGTAATACTGGCATTGTTTTTTTTCAAGCACTTCTGCCATCATTCTTCTACTTTGTTGCCTAATCACATATTCCTCTCTTTTCCTGCAGAATCCCTAAATCCTACAATAAATATCTGTGGTTTTTAAAGTTTCACTGCTAAGCCAGACACATCCAAATACGAGCAAGTTTATTGGGTTGTTGATTTCATGTCTGTTTCATTGGGTACATTTCTGTTGAAGCCTTAAGATTCCTTCTGCCACAGTACTCAGAGGCTCAGTCTGCTGTTGTGGGGTCCCTCATCTGATGTTTTGTACAGAAACAAAGTACTCAAACTTTGAGCAGTGACTTTCTACTGGCACTGATAACTTTGAGCATTATCAGTGCCAGTAGAAAAAGTCTTGTAAATATGACTTGCAGAAATGAGCCTGTAAGTCTTTAAAGTGAGTGGTAGAGTAATATAGAAAGCAAGATAATTTTTTAAGTTTAACAAAAATTCAGAATATTGTGGGAAAGAACCTATTTTCTTCTCCATCAAGATCTCATATTTATGAGAGGAAGTTTGATGCATATCTAGATGCCCAGTTCCCCTAATGCCAAATATTTTTTTCTCTGTTTTCTTATTCATTGTTGGGAGCTAGGCTGGGAAACCAGTGCGACTTTTAAATGGAATGGGGATGGAAAACAATCTCTGTCTGTATTTGATTTTTTTTTTAAAGTCTTCCTACGTATACAAGACATGATAGATAAACACACAACAGAACTGTTGTCTACTAATTCTCAGTTCCTTTATCTGGAGCTAGGACAAGCTGTCAAAGTCATTCTTCTAGACAAAAAGGACATGCCCCCCCCCTTTTTTTTTTAGTTCAATTTCTGTATCAGTGACTTGGCAAGGAATTGAAAGCAAAGGTCTCACCTGTTACAGTAAAGGCACATAGCTGTAAACATATAGCTATAATTCTTTATATCTGTTAATTAATTTATGGCACACTGACCAGGCTAGGTAGGAGCAGAAAAAAATGTTATCTCTGTACTAGAGAAAAGGTAAGGTGGTACAATAATTGTTCCTGTGTAGCAGACATTTATCTCAGTTTCAGCTGTAAACAGTTGTACTTCTTTAGGGAATTCTTTGAAAAGGAAGCTGCAAGGGTCCAACCCACTTCATCTGTGATACAGCTATTTAAACAAGGGACAAAAAAGATGTTTGAGACTAGGAATAATCTCTTAAAATCCTCTGCTTTTGTTGCCAGAGCAAAAGCACTATTAAAACAGTATTGCCTTAATAAGTCTGATTCTAGATGGGAGATAAGAAAATTGCTTGACTTTTTTTAGACAATAAAACTGAATGAAACTGTTATATTCCTCTGTTCACAGAGATTTGAACCCTTATGTTTTCAGGAGAAGAGAAACTTGACATGGGGAAAAACACCATGAGGTTTCTCTGTGCTTTACTTTCTCTTACCATGATTTTCTGGCTAGCTGAAGGTACCCTGTCAAAAACAGATGCAAAGAAAGGTGCTACAAAAAAACTGGAGGAAAAGGTAAGGGAAATAACTGAAATTCTTTTCTTATCTAGTATGTGCAGTGAATCAATTGAACTTTGGTAAATGGCCTCTACCTCTGTTAAAACAGTGTTAATGTATTTCCGCTGAAGCTTATGCTCACAGATAAAACTTGGAACTGTCCTTCAGCTTTTCTAGGTGTCTCAAATGGTTCACTTCTTGAAACATATGATGTAGACTTCTGGAGCTTTATCCTCCATGCGGGCTGCAGAAGCAGAAGGAAGTTTTTGTCCCCTCAGGGAACACACTTGCATCCCTTTAGAAAGCAGGGTGGGGAACAGTAGTTTGGGCCAAGAGCTCTAGGTCATTTACTGATGGAATGGAGCCTTGCCAATGGGAAGGCTGTATCCTGATGAAAGAGTTTGAAGAGCCTTCCAAGCAGTAGTTCTTTTGCAGGCAGAAATGATTCTGAGTCCCACAATAATCTGAGCAAGCAGAGCCAGCATGCTGAAGTCTGTCTTCACTTGCTGAGCATGTTATTGTTTCCTGTCATTATGAATATACATCTGTCGTTGTTTGTGCTACTTGCTCAACATCTACCAGGAAGCAAATCTCGTCTGCGGGTAGTGAGAATAATACAAGGTGTTAAGGCAGACCATATCCCTAAATTCCTTACACTGAATTAATAGATGGCTTCTGCATACTCACCGTGCACACCTTATTAGGTCTTCTCATTCTGTTTTTATCTGCTGGTTCAGTTGAAGCCTCTTCCCTAAAGAAGAGTGTTTAAAATCTTGACCTTCAGTAACCACAATGCAGCATTCTCAGACTAAAATATATCTGGTTTAAAAGTTGTCTTCAAATTCTTGGTTAAGAACTCCGAACCCCTTTTTATTGTTCTGGGGGTAACATGAATTGATTAGAAAGCAGTGCACCATCAGCTGTCATAAATGATGTTCTTTACCCTTATAATGTCTTGGGTTTTGTTTTTTGTTTATATGCTTTTTACCTTCCAAACAAAGTGAGTGTCCTGATAATGACAAATCATTTCTGAGTACTTCTGTGTTTCAGTTTTAAATCAAAGTGCTCTGCATCATTTAAAAGGAGTGCTCAGAGTTTAATGAAGTGATTTGTTTTGTTGTTGTTTCTAAAATCCATTGCCATTGAAAGTGGCTGTTTCATATAACTGCTTCTAATAACTGTCTTCTCTCCACAGAAGCTGCATTCTGATAAAAATGTACAGGACCGGGGATTGGTAGTTGTGGATCCAAAAGCAAAGGATATTATACTGGAACATAAAAGTTATTGCTCCAAGAAGATGAAGGAAAGACATTTCTCAGGAGATGTTCTGGGATATATTACTCCTGTAAGTTAATACAGTAAATAAAATTTGTGTATTGAATGAATATGCAGCAGACTGTGTTAGCGTGCAAGTCTGCATCCCTGCTTTAAAAGTATTTTAGTAGTAATGGGAACTGCTGGTCAAATACAGTCAAATAGCCAGAGAATTATTTGGGACCTGGCTTGGGGTTCAAGCCCTTGTTCTCCCATCTGTCTCTTGGAGGATGTCTAGGTCATATTGTTTTTCTTCTCTCTGATGTTGAGCAATACACTTAGAGCAGGTACTGGGTGTGCAGCTGCAGTGGGAGCTGCAGGCTGTGCCCTGGGTGGGGAACATGGTGGGAGCCCCAGGCAAGAGGCTGTGACCTGGTGCTGACCCTTTGCCCCACAAAGGGCACAGGGACCTGTGGCACCGGCCCGGTGACCGGGGACTTGGACACAGCAGGAGCCAAGGGCTCAGCAGGAAGACCCCAGACTGTCACAGGCATGGAGGGTACAAAACCTGGGGATTCCTTTGTTGAAGGTCCATCTCTAGAGGCACCAGCTTGAGCTGTTACTGCGTTACTGCACCATGATTAAATTGTTTTAAGGATCCAGACATCTGTGACTCTGCCATGGGAGACCCAGGCCTGAGCTGGTAAGGAAACCCTGTCTGACTGTGTGAGTGTGGGGTGTGCAAGGAGCCAAGAGGGGCACCCATGGAGTCACTGGAGCTGCCCGCTGTGAAGGGGCCTTGATCCCAGCAGTGAAAGTTTGGAGTGATGGGAGTGGGACCGACGGAGTGGTTCCTGGACGGTCAGACAGGGAAGCTTCCTTAACACTGGTTATAAGAGATATGATAGTATTCTCCTGTCAGTGGTCAGCCAGGTGAAGTTGCAGTGAAGTCAGAACAGGAGGGCTGCGACTTAAACCTGCTAAATCAACAGTAACAATTAACATGCGGCTGTCAAACTGATGTCTTCTGCTATCCTGTCTCCTTCAAAGCATTCTTTCTTGAATGATAAAGGTTTCATCCTTTTTTTTAGCGGATACTTTTCACTTGTTTTAGTCTTACACTGCTTAAAAGACAAATAGGTGCCCTATAAATTTCCACCTTTCTCAAGTTCTCTTGAAAATAAATTCAGAGTCTGTAAATTCAAAACTGTGTTGGAATCTGCAAGAAAGTTCCTGTAGTTCAGGTGAATTAGCACAATTTGAAGATTGCCTTTCATATAGCTGTCAGAGTTTCCGGAGTACTTTCTTTTTTAAATGAAAGTAATATCTCAGAAGGTTTCCTCAAATAAACAATGAGGGATCTAGCAGATGATAACATTTCTGTTAAAGAGTTTATATTGGTCAAAAGTAAAGTGAGCTGTTTGTCTTGCTTCTGAGTATCTCACTTTTTTTCTCTCCTTTGTTTTTCAAGTGGAACAACCATGGCTATGACATTGCTAAAATATTTGGAAACAAATTTACGCTAATCTCACCGGTTTGGTTACAAGTGAAAAGGAGAGGGAAGGAAAGGTTCCAGTTCACTGGGCTTCATGATGCTGATCAAGGTGTTATTTTCTTCTTCTTCTAATATGAATTGCAATATTGTTGCAGACTAGGTAGCTTTGGCATACTGGGTGGGTTTTGCTGGCTCTGCCTCATGGTGAAGTACTTTCATCCGTTCCGGGTTTTTTAGGTTTTCTTCAGAGTGAACTTCTTTCTGTCCTCACCTGCTTCCATGTGTGTACATAGTTTATTTGTCAAAAAATGTAAGTAGGAAGATAGGTTTTTCCACCATGCTGTCCACAAAGCCCCTCTTAAATAAAGGAAAGGGCAAAGATCCTGTACAGGGAAAAATAGTCTTTGGTGTTGCACTGTGCAGTTGTTTACCTTTTGTGGGTTTTGGGTTTTTTTCTTTGCAAAAACCTTTAGGTGAATTTGTTTTAGAAAGGGAAGATAAATTTAATTTGAAGAGAATTTTTTACCTTCATTGTGAGGAAAGTGGCAGCAAGTTTAAATTTCAGCTAGTATGTACTAGTTCATGGTTTTGAAGTTGACTGAATGTGGAATTTCATTTGAAACAGCTATAATTCTTACCATGTTAGTGCCTACTAACAAATTCATCCTAGAGCCATGACTGCCAAGAAGAGTGGATGGGACACTTTAAAGGACCATCTGAAAAAACCAAACATTCCTCCCAGGTGATGCCTGGTGGCTGCACAAGTGTTGTTCTGAGTAGGCACTAGAGTGGTTTCCACAGCGAGGCAGAACTAAGCAGGGAGGCGCCGGGTGGGGACTTTTGTAAGACTGTAGTGAATGCTGGCTATGCTGTGGTCCAGGTTCATGGCTTCAGATTCTGTGCATCACAGGATGTTGTGTCTGTGTGGATTATGAACTGGTAGTCTGTGGCAGGAAGATATGTATAATGAAACGATGCTACATCATTTGAAGAATGCTTGAAAATATGTTGTCACTGTCAACATCATTTATATTTTATCAGCTGTCTTACTTGATACTGTTTGACAGGCTGGATGAAAGATGTCAGAAAAACCTCCAAAACCATCAAAATAGGTGAGTCAGGTTTATGTCTGTTTGCTTGCTTTTTATATTCTTTAGCTGCTAGGAGAGGAAAGGAAAGCTTTCTTCCAAGTCTGTATGGGAGGAAGGGAGATTATCTTAGCACAGTTGTATGAAGGAAGATGTCTAAGAAGAAAAATTAAAGCAGTTAACGATAGATATTTGAGTAACTGAAGTGTTGACCCTCTTGATGCCTTAATGTTTTGTCTCAGCTTCTTGTCTCTGAATAAATCCTAGGTTACAGTGCCCTCCCTGGAGGGATACTATTATATAACACTGTATGCCTCCCTGGGGAAAGAACTCTTCAAACTTGTTGCTTGGGTTTCTGTGTAGTTAAAAAGAAAAAAAAATCCAAATCTGAGTCAGTCAGTCAGACTTTCCTGCATGATAGTAGAAAAGTCCTGCTTTGTCTCTTTTCCCCTTGAAGTTGGGAACTCATGGGATATGCTACAATGTGTGTCTTTAGGGAAAATGGCAAACATTGCTGTAGAGATTCTGCTGTGCTAGACTTCTTACATTTGTCTGTAGCAAGAATTCTGTGGAACTGTGAAATACTTCTTGATTCAGAAGGGAGTATGAAATTTGAAATGCATTAGAAAAATTGAACGCTCAGTCAGATATTTTAACGTACTTCAGCTACCAGAGGATAAAGCCTTTGAAATCTCTCTATACTCTTCTAAAACACTTTTACAACCTTGGTAGTTAGAAAGGGCTTAGACATAGCTCCATAAAATTTGTTGGCGTTTCCTGTGGGCATGATTGTCAACTGTTTCAACAGCAGTTTTCCTGTCTGTGTTTTTAATGTTTTGTGTTTTTAGAGAAAGAAATTACACAAGCTCGAGTGCCCATGCTTTCCAAAAGTAAAGATTTGTCTTAGGGCCTCGAGTTGAGTCAAAGAGTGAAGTAATATAGGGCTGTGTATGGAGTAAATTAGAGTTTGAGGTGGACTTTTCTACCTCATTATTGGGGTAGAAGAGATACACAACTTAAAGATTGCTGTCTTGTGTTGTTGCTGTTTTAAGACTCTACTTGAGGCCCTAAGTGGTAATTCAGTTAAGATCATTCAATCAAATGAAGATGTCTTCTCTTAAAACTTGCATCAGTGCTGACCATTAACTAAACCTAAAATGAAGAAGAATGTTCTACAGTGCCAATTTATCTGTTGAAGTTGGTCAGAGTGAAAAAGCAATCATCATGGGATATGATTTTTAGTGGCATCTCTGCTTGTATCTGCTGTATTCTGTTTCTGCAGAAACATTCCAGTGTAGATAATAAATTCTTAATTTTCACTACTGATTGACAACTTTACCTGATAGTGCCTCGAATTTTGTTTGATGGCTGGACTTACCACGACTTTGAGAGTGTTTTTGGCAGTGAAGATGAGATAGAGGAGCTTTCCAAGAACATGGTTCTGCTAGCCAAGGTAAAGAAACTATTTATGATGCTTATAAAATAGTGTGAGATTATACTTATTTCCATTTGTAATAGATGTTTTCTCATTTCTAGTGATTTTGTATTCTACAAAACAAAATTTGCTCAAAACAATAATGAGGCAGGATTCTTAATAGTGTGTCTTACTATGTGTCCAATTTCTGTGAATGTGAAGTGTAGCAACACTTTAGTGCAGGTGACTATGAGTCTAATGTGACACTGCATCAGTCTGATCAACATAACCTTGATGTCATTGGCAGCTGCACTCATGACTTTTGCCTGCTTTACATTTCTTTTACATTTCTATTAAAAATACAATTATTGAGCAGTGGCTAAACTGCGTAGTGGTATTTTCTGATAGGCAGAAAAGAGTCATGGATGCAATGAGTGCTGTTTTCTGTACAGGAATACATTCAGGCTCAGTGTGGTAGAGCTAAGGAGCCAATTTAATACCAAGAATAACTCACTAGATATGTGTTACTGAACAGTTTTGCTCAAGTCTGATCAACCAGTTTCCTCAAAATGTTAAGAGACTGGGGAGAGAAGAGAAATTTTTCTAATGTTTCTGGCCAATCCCTTACCTAATGGCTTTAGAGCTATGCATCTGTGGGACTAGACAAGTTGCACCCAAAAGACATTCAGCATTAGTGGTTGATTTGTGGCAGCCTGCTTAATTATTGTCACTTGCTACATGATGTAAAGAAATCTTACAGTGCTCTAGAGGAAGTTGGATGTAGATTTAAACTGGGTAATTAAAATTTGTAACTGATACATCAATTTTAGGTCCTCAGTAACAGCTGGCCTCTTGAGGTCAACTCAAATACAACAGTATCCTTGATCATGCTGAGAATAAATTATCAAAAGAGAGACTAATTGTGAGAGATATTTGGAATCATATCTATGCTGAATTAACATTTACATCTTTAGACTCAAGAGACGAGATTTTTTGCCCAATGTACAAGTAAATGTGTGTCAAATTATTTGCTTAACAACCATGTTTCATTAGTGTCTGAATTTTCCTAATACAATATTGGTGTATTCTATAAGAGTAGACATCATGGATAATTAATACAGATTTTCAACTTTTGCATGTTTGTTAAATTTTAAGCTTCTCTTGGACTTCTCCATGAAATACTGTGTTAAAGATGAAGCTGGTATAAGAATACAAAGCATGTTCAATCTGTAATAGTACAAGAAAAATAACTGCATGGTCATTAACTGTGTATTGTTGACAATTCTCTTTATTTAGAATGAAAATTTTGATGGTTTTGTAGTTGAAGTTTGGAGTCAACTGGGAAATCAAAAGCAAACGTAAGTATAAATCTCTAGGATGCAATTCCTAAAAATCAGTTCCTTTAAAGCATCCTTTTAATTTATCCATGTTGATTTGAATATGTCTTTATAAATAAATACACTTCATTCTAGAACAACTAAAGGCTGTTCTGCTTGTCTTGCAATGAAGTAGAAGGGTTTACCTCACTCTCCATGAGATCAAAGATTACATAATAATCTTCATAGTGGATTTAGCAGGTCACATTAGTCTTTCATACTTGAGTTTTGCATGCTGTTACTGTCGTACAAGGATGAAGAGGGTACCTCAGTTGCACACTCGCTCACTGTATTGGCATTGGCCTTTATCATAACATTGTTTGGTTTGGGTTATTGGCTGAGGCTTGGAATAGTGTGATGCTTTCAAGACCTAAGGCAAACACCAAACTTCTCCTGCGTGAGGAAAAGGCAGAATATGGTGGTGAAATTAATGATTCAGTGCAGGAATCTGAAGATTTTGTGTTAGTTTCTAAGGAAATTCAGGGATCCATTTCCCTAAAGCACAGTATCTTCCAGATCTCTGTTGTCTAAAATGTCTGGGGGAAAATAGCTTCAAGAAAACTGCACAGAATGCTGAGTTCATTATGGAAGGCTTTCACCTTTCAAAAAATGGTTACTTCAGGTTATTCTGTTTAGGGCGAATGCTGCTGACTGATGGCATATACTAGTCACTTCTTGAACTGAGTGTACTATTAGCAGTCCTACTTTTCCCTATAAAATTAACACTTGGGAACAAAAAATTGAAACTGCAGAATCTTTGTAGCTTTGTCAAGGGCTCCATCAATTGCCTTGCAATGAATAATCCTTAAGCTATATGCTCTTGCTCATAATTAGGTAATTTGCCAGGTTGTTCCTAAGAGCTGATCTCTATCCTGAGGTCTGAACCTAGTGCAGTGTCTTAATAAGTCAGCCAAGAAGGTGACTGAAGCAATTAGTAACTGCCAGTCAGAAGTGGGTGGTAGTGGTCATTTTATTTACTGTGCTTACTGTACTTAAGTAAAATTGATGTTTTTCCTAGTAGTTAACTTAACACGGATATAAGACAGACTGTGTAGCTGTCATTGTAAGACTCACTGAAGATCGTTTTAAACACACTGGCATGAAAGTGCTGTATTGCAAATGAAACACATGAGCAAAGCATACTTTTCTGTTAGCTCCAGGGTGAATTTATTTGTGGCATGGTAAAAAATATTGCTCTCTGCCAGGAGTTATGTTGGTTTAAAATAGTGTTGTTTCACAGAATAACAGAATAAGCTGAGTTGGAAGGGACCCGGAAGGATCATCAAGTCCAGCTCCCATCCCTGCACAGCACCATCCCCGAGAGTCACACCATGTGCCCAAGTTGTTGTCCAAACACTTGTTTAACTCTGTCAGGCTTGATTCCTTGGGGAGTCTGTTCCCGTGCCTGACCACCCTCTGGGTGAAGAACCTTTTCCTGAGGTTCCAACCTAAACCTCCTCTGACACAACTTCAAGCCATTCCCTCAGGTCCTGTCACTGGAGAGAGGAGATCAGTGTCGGCCCCTCCTCTTCCCCTCATGAGGAAGTTGTAACTGCTCAGTCTCCTCCAAGCTGAGCAGATCAAGTGATCTCAGCTGCTCCTCATACGGCTTCCCCTCAAGGCCCTTCACCATCCTCACGGCCCTCCTTTGGACACTGTCTAATGGCTTTATGTCCCTTTTGTATTGTGGCACCCACAACTGCCCCCAGCACTCGAGGTGAGGCCGCCCCAGTGCAGAGCAGAGCGGGACAATCCCCTCCCTTGCCCGGCTGGCGATGCTGGGCCTGATGACCCCCAGGACAGGGTTGGCCCTCCTGGCTGCCAGGGCCCTGCTGACTCAGATTCAACTTGCCTGACCAGGACCCCCAGGTCCCTTTCCACAGCACGGTTTATCTAGCTATGTACTANTTTTGTCTTGAGGCACCCACAACTGCCCCCAGCACTCGAGGTGAGGCCGCCCCAGTGCAGAGCAGAGCGGGACAATCCCCTCCCTTGCCCGGCTGGCGATGCTGGGCCTGATGACCCCCAGGACAGGGTTGGCCCTCCTGGCTGCCAGGGCCCTGCTGACTCAGATTCAACTTGCCTGACCAGGACCCCCAGGTCCCTTTCCACAGCACGGTTTATCTAGCTATGTACTAGGGCAGATAAACTACATTTTGTCCAGAAGGACACTATGAGAGACAGGTGTGATAAAAACTGTTTCTACTAGAGGAGGTACTGCTGTTTAGTTGCCTTAGCCTTCTTTATTTAGGTTATTTACGTCTTATTTAGGTGAGGCACCACTTCCATATTCACTGTCTGTCTTTTATTGGTAGAAAGGAGTAGGAAGTATTTTTTGTAACTTCTGAAAAGGAAAGGGTTATTCTCCCACAGTATAATGGTAACTGGATCCTTTTCTCTGAGTTGGTAATGTTTGATCATATGTGGCCACCTGTGCACAACACTTTAGGATTATCTTAAAATGTGAGATTGTTTGTCACAAAAGCATAAATAGAAACAGAAGTTAGGAACTGCAGATTTTCCTCCATTTCAAGACTTGATCTGATTTAAGTGCTTCATAGGAAACTCATCAGTGGGTTTTTCCTCCTTTTATTGCCACTTCCCCAGAAATGGCTAGGGTGTTTAAGTTGCACAATGCCTTGGGTTGGGCTTGCAGCATTCTGAATGATGCCAATTTAGACAGAAAGCTGAAGCTGGGCTCAGTGTTTAGTAACAGCTGTTTTGTGAATGTAGGAGACACATCATTACATGGAAATTTTGTCTCATGATGCTTCTAAGTTGTGGGACTAGTGTCTTCATTTTGAGATTAAGTGTGTTTGCCTGTCACTTGCTTTGAAACTCCATGGCTTGGCAATCCAGTGCCCCAGGGGTTTTCCCTAATAATGTTTTTTGTAGTGAACAGCTTCTTTGAACAGATCTTAAGGGGCAAAATTAAGAGAATTTATTACCTCGGAAAGCCTGTATTTTTATTACACTTTGAGTGCTGTTACTTTAGGATCAGTTAATTTCCTTTCGAGTAGCAGTGCATTTTTTTCTGATAAATGGGTAAGCATGGGTGGTCTTCTGCTTCGCTTGTTCCTGTCGAAGAGTTGGAGCAGCGCAATGCCTGCTTTAGCCCACAGCGTGGCAGTATTGTAACGTGAGTCACACCTGATCTTCCTTCAGATTGTGTCTTTCCAAAGTTACAAACACCGGTAGGAAAGCACGTTCTTAACCTTGGAAGGGTGGGGGTTAGGTCACAGGAGATGTCAGCACAGAGATGAACCCTAATCCTTTGGAGAGGTGAAGTGTTTGTAGGACAGTATTTGTGTATGCTCCAAAGAAAGCATCTGTCTTAGCTCTTAGGTGCAGTGTAGGCTTTCCTGGTTCAGATCCTTCAAGGTCCAACACCTGGAAGTAGCTTAATGGGACAAAAGATCATAATGATGCTCCTGGGAAAAGATATTTTGCCTTCAAACTACTTTCAGAGCAGTCTGACAATACAGGGAGATCTGGCTAGCTAATACAGTTTATTCATGTTATTTAAAGTGAACATATTTTAGTTTAAAAATGAATTTTAAAAATCCCTTTTTTTCCTGACATACAAGAAATAGTCTCACATAAGCAGTTATTGACAGGTTATTGAAACTCAACACAGATGCATAAAAATATATGGGAATATGCTGCAGCTGCCAGCTTGCCTTATGACATGTTAGAGCAGTGGTGTTGATCTAGGGAAAAATATGTTACGGAGAATCATTATGGTTTTCATTTTTCAAAACCTAAATTAAGCGGGTACCTAGCTATTAAATTAATAAATGGCACTCAATTATTCGATGTATTTCATATATCTGTGTTGAGGGGAAAGCTATGGAAATTATTCCTGTGATGTTTTTAACTGTGTTATGGAAAAGATCTGTGACCTCGTCCAATGCACTGCCTTAGCATTGCAGGAACACTTGATATAGCACAGGTTTCTTTATTCAGTTTAGAACGACTACAGGGGGATTTGCTTATGGAATATTTGTGCCTGGTACAATGTTTCAGTTACAAAATCAGTATCTACTCTCTAAAGAAAATGTGCAGTGATACTTTCTAGCAGAGTGCACCTAGAAGCAGGTGAGTCTGCAAAAGAATGTGAAAACCTGCAAATTGGTGTCCTAAATCACCAATAAACTGGGCTATGATTTAAAAACTACTTCATATATTAGAAAGCTGGATTAATTGCAGCTGAAGGTCTTTTCTCAGTTGACCTCAGCCGAGCAAGTGTCCCCATGAGATACCTTTTTTCAGTAGCTGAACCTGCATATTGGATGGACGTTTACATAACATATGCTCTCCCTCGTGTCTTGATGTTGGGGCTTGAAAATTGCCTAAAAACTTTGTGATGATTAAATTCTGCAAGAATCTTCATGTAACAAGGTAACAGTGCTAGCTCTTCTGTAACACATAAATCCTGTGACCAGACTCTTTAAGAACCTGTGATCAATGAGCACTTTTAAAATTAGGTAAACTTAGACTCACCCCTCTGTCAGCCCTTTGCATGTTTCTAGAAAACCTTTATTTTTTTGGGGTACTCAATTCAACTTTAGAAATGAGTGAAAATTTTTCATTCAAGGCCCAAGGAGTTACTTAAGAAGAGTCTTCAGTTTCCTGTTTATTCTAGCTGGCATCACAGATGAGGTGAAATGTTGCTAAGAAGTTATGTTGCTGGCATCTACTAAAAGATGAAATTCTGTGGTTTCAGGCTCATTAAGTATCTTCTGGTTTATGTCTTCTTAAGCAAAACTAACTCAAACTAGTTTGGGTTTTTTCAGGAACAAAAAATTTTCCAATCATTCTGGTTCGGGGTTATAGAATTGTTCTGTAATGCTTAGCAGACTAAAGTCCTAAATCATATAAATCCTTTGTGCTTCTTTATTTTGCATATTCATTTAATGTTGATTTTATCAACATTATCAATTTTTATAAGAGAATTATGTGCCTAAATATATTTGCCTGGTTTCATGTTAGATATCCTGAGCAGCCTCTTCTCTGGCTGTTCATGTAGGAGCTTTGGTGCCTCAAGTCTTACACAGCAATGCTGTATGCATGCTTTGTGTACTTTCACATGTATGAAATGGCATTAGGTTCTTCTGTTTGGGTTCTTAATTTTAGAAATAGCACCTGTTCCATTTGAAGAACCTGAATTGTCTTGATACATGTGTGTGGACCTGTGTTGGGGGCTTTATACTGACCACTTCAGGCTCTTGCAGAAGTCTAATACAGATACTTTGAAGTACCCTCTATAGCACTGGTACCTACTTCTTTCCTGTGTTTTCTGGGAATGGAATTATTAATATACAAATCACAATGACATCAAATTTAACGTGAGATGAAAGTCTGCATCTAACTGATGCTGCTTCCTTTCATGCTGGCAATCACTGCACAGTGAAAAAGTGTTCAGCTACCCACCTTTTACCCTAACACATAGGAAAGTCGTCTCCTAATAGAAATCTAAATGAACTGAGATATCCTGTGCAGAAGATACCTCAATTCTAATCTGTTTTGCTGCTTCCTATAGTTTAAATCTACTTCTTAAATAACTGTCTTTTTTCTTCTAAAACTTTCTTGCCTGATTTTGCAATAAAGTGTTTCAAGTTATTCATCCCAGGGCATTTAAGTTTAGAAATGTACATGGCAGAAGTATTGAGAGACCTGAGCAAGCAGAGGTTCTCCTGCTTATTTAGTTAACAGCTAGACAAGACCATGTCTGATTTACTAATCTCAATTGTGGGTTTACCAGGTGGGTTTATTTTTCTCCAGAGATCTGGGTATGTTGTGAAAAAGGCATAATATACTCATAAGACTCTCACAGGCTACATAAAAATGCACACAATATTCTGTTCAGTCCAGCATTACTTGACAGATGGCATTGCCATCACACAGAATCAATCTGAAAAACGTGATTTTTTTGTCACTCTATGCAGAAGATGACCTTCAGGCATCTTATTAAAGTTGGTAGGAGTATAGGAGGAAAAAGCTCTTCCAGCAGTTGTATCCTTCATGTTAGTCCCTGAAAAATTAATCTATTAATCAAAGATTTGCCGTAATTCACTCCAGTTTCTTGGTATTAACTAGGCAATGAAATGGCAGAAAAGGGCAATTTCTTTTTCAAGTAGACAGCTTTATTTTGTCCAATTTTCTTGACAAGGCATAAATTTTAGGGAGAACTGACTCCCAATTTGTGCAAAAAGGTGACTGAAGTTGGAAAGTTGCAGAGCTCTGAAGGGTAATGTAACTGAAGGGAAGGGTATGACAACCTTTCATGTCTTCTGCAAGGCTTTTCAAATGCATCGACATCCCACTCTTGTGCACTGAAGTAAACTGTTCTACAAGGTGTCCAAAACACAGTAGACCAGAAATGCTGGAAAAAGTGATTTCTGCAAAAATAAGCTTGCCACAAACTTTGGGTGATGAAAATTTGGAGGTCTGCATACATTATAGGGGACGAGGTAGTTTGAAATCTTAAACACTTGGAAAATTGACCTATCAAATAGTAGTGATAGGAGAAGGCCCGAAACAGTATGAATGAAGTAGACCTTACTTAGCTCAAGATAGAATCTTAAAGCTGCCAATATTTTAGTACTGCTCTGAAGTTAAACTTGACTACAGTGAAGTGTCTGGTAAATATTTAATGAAGCTTCTTTAGAAAGATGGATTCTATTCCTACTTTCCTGTACCTCATTGTTTAAAATGTCAGTAGCTTTTCTTTCAAAATTGCCAGTGGTAACATCGGAGAATATTGCGCTTAAAACACTGGAAAGCACTGTTGGGACACAGTAAAGTTTTGATTTATAGCACAATAAATGAACATTCTGATATTGCTCTTTGGGGGAGAGGGAAGAGAGCACATTTGATTTACTTAATTTATCTTGGCCAGCACATGGAAGTGAGCCTAAATTGAATCTTTAGCCGTTAATCCTGCTTGATTTGCCAGAAAGTTTTCAGGGCCCAGAAACCTGACTTGACAGGTTAGTGAGTAGATATTAATCTGGGTTTCTTGAGCAAAAATCTGCAGTTGTCCAGCTGTCCCTTTTTTTCTTGACCTCCTTCAAGTTGAAGGTAATTATTTTTCAGCCAGATCAATACTGATTGAATTTGGTGGGGGGAGGGTAGGAAGTGGCTGTGTAGATGTAGCCTGTTTCAGAGTGCTGAGTGCACCAACAATCCAAACTGCATTCCTGCTCCTTTTTCAGACCACAAATCTCTGTTCTGTGTTTACAGTTGTAGGTTTTGGTTCTACGCTATATGTTTCAACATATGACTTCTTTTGTGCAGTCACTGTTTTTGTGGCTGTTAGTGCCTTTGTGGATCAGGTTTTGCCTCTGCAGAATGGGAGTGAGGGTGTTAACCTTGTTTCTAAATGAAAAAGAAGTTGTCTTGTTCTGTACCTTTGCTAGGTTCTTTTGTCCTATGCTGCCCTTCTTCTTATCCCCTCATCTTCTAAATAGTTAAAGTCAGCGAATGTTTTGCATGGTGTAGAGTTCTCAGAGCTCCTACAGCTAGCAAAGGCAGCCCAGCAGAGAAGAGAGATCCCCGCTGTTGAACACTGTAAAATAATCTCAAGGCTAGAGGAGTTGATTCTTTGGTCAAATTTATCTTATATGTAGCATCTCTGACATCTAATAAAGGTTGAACTAAACTACTACCTTTAGTAGTTTGGGCATAAGTAGTTGAAAAGGTCACTAAGCCACAAGATACAAATCCGTGGGAAAGCTTGCTTACCTAGTTTTAATACTGATTATAGTTTCTGATAAGATGATGTCATGTGGGAGTTGTGATAGATGTGTATGTTTGTGTCAATAAATGTCTATTTAGCTTAGGGCTGTGATTTTTTAATGTGTTCCTGTGGAAAAGCCTTCTTCTATGCTATAATTGTTTTCTCTGAATAGTGACACTCCTAATGTGGAACGCATGTGGTAGAGTACCAGGAGGGAAAGCTGTTGGTTTCCCAGAGCAAGAATGGTAGACGTATATGCTGAAGACAGACCAAAAGCTGATTCCTGTAATCCCATGTCTTCCCTCAGAAGAGAAATATAGGTGGCAGTGTGATAGTTCATTGTTAAGGGCTGTTCAGCACAGCCAGCTCTCAAATTGTAAGCACAAAATATTGCTGGTATTGGGAAAGTGATAAAACGTGCTTTGTTTGTTTGCCAGGATTTTGAGAGTAATGGCTTTTGTAGGCCTGAGGAAGTTTTCATCAGGCATCAAACCATTTCAGGGAAAATGAAAATACTTGGTTATCTTTGGATAGTTTCTACGTTGTGCAAATAAAGCATAAGCACTGTGATGAATAATTATATTGGAAGAGCAATAATTTCAGAAGAATATCTCTAGGATTATACTGCCTTGAAAGGCATGACAGTACCAAGATGTTGTTTCTGAGAGTTCAGGTCTAATCCATTTAAGTGGAACAAACAGCTTGGATGATGGCTTTTGTCTATTCTGCCTTTCCTGCTTAAGCACTTCTAGCCTCCTAGAATGGGTGGTGAAGTTGCTTTTCATTTGGTTCTGGTTTAAGCATAGTCCCAAATAGATCTAGAGTTCTGTACTAATATCATCTGACTGTGTTTGTGGATCCTCCTGGCCAGCTGAAAAATAGGAAAGTTAACTTTGTTCTGAAAAATCAAATGACTTAAGAAAGGCACTCAGAAGGGCCATGTTTGTAGTGCAAATTAAAGGTAATATTGAATTCCTCTTAAGATGACATTAAACTTTGTTTCTGCAGACTGAAGGGTTTTCTATTAACATCGCCCTTCCAGTCAGGAGTGCTAAAAACAGTTTGCCTAAGAATTTTTAAGTTTATTTTCCTATTGAAATACCTAGAATATGGATATGAAAATCAGCTTTTGTGGAAGTCTTTATTTAAATGATGCATACAGAAGATGCTATTTCCAGATATGACGTTGTCCAACATGTGTTTTGTAGGTATTGAGAAACAAAGGGATTATTTATACATGGGAAAAAACAGCAGAAGAAGCGTTTCTAAACACAGGCCTCAGAAACATCCCTTGAAGATCGCATGTTTTGCTGTGAAAGCATCTTCACAAATTCTTGTGTGTAGCAACACAGTGACGACTTTAATCTCTTCAGCAGCTGCTTCTTCAGAACAGCTTTTGGTTCTTCTATTGATCTAATTCTTTTCACCAGAAATTACCTCAAGAGGTGATCTGCTCTGATAAGATATACTGGCTTTTTTTACGTGCTAACAATGCATAGTTAGATTAAAATAAAAATAAGAAAAACTTAAACCCCAAGGTGGTCATGCGTTCCTATAAAGCTAAGACTGTCTCGAGCAATGAAGTGTTTGTAGTCCTTAAAGAAGGTAAACCTAATCAGTCTTCCTAATTGTTTTTTTCTGCTCTGATCATTTGCAACAAACTGTGTTTGTCTCTCTGGCCAGCTGCATCTTTTCAGTTATTACTACTGTAACTTGTTCTTGTCAATACATAGCAGCAGTTTTCCTGCCTTTCCCTCTAATGGTGTATTTATATTTCAGGGAGTTGATTCACTTGCTCACTCACCTATCTGAAGCTCTGCATGAAGCACAACTTAAACTCATACTGGTCATCCCTCCTGCAGTTGCAGCAGGGTGAGTATTCCTATTTAGATGGCAGGTTCCAGATGAGAAATACCTTCCTGTCTGATAAACAGTAAGTTCAAAGCTTTGTTTAAAGCTGAGCAGTTGAAAAGAATAAGAAATTATTTGGGTTTGATTGGTAGTCCTTTCTCCATGCATGTTGCACTGAATAGTCTTGGTAACTATGTGCATTCATACATACCTCTTAATTTTTTATGTGGAGAGAAGCAACAAGGAAAAGCGCTGTGCTGGACCTTGTTCTCCCCCACACTCCAGGCAGAGTGTCATGAGAACAGAGTAGAGGGGCAGAATACCCTCCCTTGACCTGCTGGCCACACTTCCCTTGGTGCAGCCCATGACGTGGGTGGCTTTCCCAGCTCCAAGTGCACAGTTGGCTGCCAATTGCATAGTTGGCAATACGAGATTATTTTTTTTTTCCCCCAAGTTTCCCTTTTTTCCTTTAAGCTGTTCAGCAACCTTATGCCTGCATATGAAAACTCAGTAACGTAAGTCAAACAGAGAAGCATTATTAGGTACTTTTTCAAATGAGAATCAGTAGACAGCTAAAGAAAAATATGACAATTTCTTATTTTTCTCACCTTGGGCTGTATAGCAGTATGGATAGGCTCACAGCCAATACAGATTATGACAGTTTAACGGCACAGTTTCAGGACAGTGTTGTACAGCCTCCTAAATTTCTTGTAGGCTGTTTCATCTCAGTGTACATTCATTTCCAAAGTGCCAAAAAGGCTGAGAAAATTGAATGCCTGAGCAGTCTGGTAAATGTTGGTTCTGTGTCTGGACTTTTCTCTGCAATGACCTCAAGTTTTTGTTGAGTTTTATGATATAAATCCTATAGCATGTGAGGGGAAATAAAGCATTTCTGCCTACAGCTATCTGTGCAGACTTAAATGCATCTGGCTGAAAAGATTCAGGGATCCAGTAGTAGGTGGCTAAAAGGTTGTCTGTGTGCTGAGATCAGTTAGCATCTGCCCTATAACTGTGGTGTCACCTCTTCTGTAGGTTAGTAATGTAACCCCATCCAAACCAATTCCTGAATATATGTACTTCCTACCATCTTAAAACTGTAAGCCCAGAACAGCATCTACCTAATTTTGTTCTTCAAGAGCTGCCTGAAATCTGATTGCAGTTTATTTTTTGTAAAACTATGTACTTGAGGATATTTATTGTTTCTTTATATTTTCTTCTGCTGCATGCTATAACTGATTTATATCCTTACAAGAAGTTGCTAGTTTAATGCAAAAATCATTTTGCTTCCATGTGGGGCTGGCTACCAAATTTTGATAGGCAGAGAGAGAGAAACAATGCATTGAAGACTGTGGCAAAAGAAAACAATAAATTCCCTGTAAATTGGTAAAGTAGACAGTTTTGTAAAATAATAGCTGTGCAGAGCTCTTTACTTAAAGGACTGAAGGCCTAGTTGCATTTTGAGGAGATTCCTTCCTATCCCTCAAGCACCTTTGCTTTTACCTTGGTTCTGGATCATTATTCCTCTAATTTCTTGCAGATTTCTCTGGAAAATTGTGGGCTGGTGTGCCTTTGCATCACATGGATTTTCAGTGGTGTTAACAAGTACTTTGAGTTTCTTCTGATTTGGTTAAATCAAAAATAATGAGAAATTATTATGTCTTATCTCCTGTCTGTCATTTATTCCAATCTTTCATGCTGCCCTCTTATGTCCTACATTTCATCCCAATTGATAGTTACTTTTTAAAGTAATTTTCTGTTGCTATTAATTTTAGTCTATTACAGGTAAAGCAAAGGAGAACATTATAAAACATTTTTCTAAAATACCTTATCAGTCACTGCATCGCACAGATGCTTTTTAAAATACTAATGCATGCTCTGGTAGAATTTAAGTAGTTGCTATAAACAGGGTTCACATTTGGAGTGCACTTTAACTTTTGGTGGTAGGGAGAAAGTGGAGAACAGTACAAACCTCAACATTCCTGTTCACTGTGATACCTGTTGATGTTACCAAGGTCAGCCAGAGGGACCTAAATCTGTTTTTTCTGTAAGTCATGTGGGGCTTTACAGTCTATTTTTTCTAAACCCATAAACAAGAGTTGGAGCTGCTATAAAACCTCTGGATTCTTAAACGTGTTTTGCCTTGACCAGAATTTGTATTTTTAAGGTAACTGTCTTTCAGGGCTGTTTCTCTGTTGAAAACCACACTGAGGTTTGGATCATGTGTTGTCACTGCTGCCTCCTACTGTCCTGCATATTGACACAATAGTGAGGTCACAGTTCTGAAACCTTTCTGAACTGGGATTTAGGGATGCCCTATTTGAGCTGGGAAGAGATGCCTATCTAAAGTGCAGTTTTTAACCTGAAATAAGTTTTACATGCCTGTCCCTAAATGGCCTGTTGTAGAGGAGTAGTGAAGTATTTCTCAGCTCTGAGGAATAACAGCTGTAGTTTATATAAAAGAATCAGAGTGTCTCCTTCCTCTAAACCAATTATATATATCTTTATGCATTCCTAAAGTTTTTGGGATATATCCGTAAAACTTTATTGCCCAGGAGAATTCATTAGTCACGTTCCTTTCAATCAATAATCTTACATAAGCCACCTTTCTGTGTCTTCCATGTATGTGTTCTTGTTGCATTAACTAGAAAAACCACTTTTAAGTTTTTGAGTAAAAAGGTTGTGCAAATACATTCATAACTTACAGAAACATCTTAAATATTCACAATGTCCATGCATACATTAAAGCTTAGAAATACTTTGGATTTAATGATATCAATAATCAGAATCCTGAAATTTTCTTTCTACCTTACTTGACTTTTTGGATAGCAGTTGTACGTGAAAATATTTGATCTCTAGGATGCAAGGCTTGAACTGAAAAGTGCCTCCTACTGTGTATTAAATATCTCGTGTCTTGAAATTCACTTTGGGTTTTAACATTTACACGTGGTTGAAAGTGTGCTTTAATGCATCTTACGTTCTTTAGTTTTTGGAATCATTGTTGACTGTTAATCAAAAATACAGCAAAAGGCGTGGAAATAAGTACCATCAAGAATCAAATAATATATCAGAGTTCAGCAGCTGGCAATAGACTGATAAAGGAGACATGAGCTGTATGTGGAATGCACTACCCAACTGGGATGCTAGGAGCTGAAACATTGTCCCTTTTGTGTTCTACCCTGATTAAAATTTAAAGAGAGCGTAGTCAAATGTAAGCAGTTTATTTAGGAATTTGTAATTTAGACTCTTTTGATATGCATTAAGATCAAAGCGGTCTGTCAGCAAATGCTATCTGAAAGGAGACACTTAAGAGCTAAAAATACTAGTTTGCTGAGGGAAAATCCATCTGGAAAATGCAGCACTGCACATGAGATCGAGTGTGGGATGCAGGAAGAAAACATGTTGCGTCATCTGTTTAACTTCTCAAGTTCAACTTTTGAAACAAAAACTAAGTGAGACTGATGCTCTCCTGAACCTTGCTTTGGTAACTAAAGGTTCCAGTGGCACCTTTGGGTTTTGGTTTGCTTGTAAAATGTTCTGGACTGAAAGAAAACTTCACTCTCCTTGTTTTGTTTTGTTTTTTAATTCACACATTTTATAGCTTTTCACAACATTAACCAGAGGCAGTTGTGCTGGCGTAATCAAGAGTAATCAAGAGTTGGGAATGTGTTTGGATGCTGATTAGGAGGCAGAAATCTCTCTAGAAAGCTTTACTGTCACAGAGAATGCATGTAGAGCTCCTGTGGTGGAAGACAGAGATTGAGATAGCGTTTCCATCCACCTGATGTCCAGGAATAGCATGATCTTTCTGCAAATGTAAGTGATTTACAAGAGAGAGGAACAGCAGGAGCCAAAGCTGTTCTTTACAAAATGTGTGCGTGTGTGTAATTCTCCTTGTGATTGGAGTCTTGCAGTCGCAGATGTCTGAAGAGACATGAAAGGATTGCAGTGGTGTGTAAGTGGTTGCTAGAGCAGATGGTTTGCTGAAGACTTCCACCCTGTCTTTCAATAGATGGTCTAAAAAAGTTAGAATTTTACTGCTTTTGACATTCATGGACCTTGATATACATATAAACTGTGAGTACCATTTCTAAAAGGTCAGTGGGTAGCCAGGCATATTCTGTCTATTCCTGATGGTGAGTAAGTCCATTGGTCCTATTAATCCTGGGCTTGATTCAATTTATGCCTTAAATATATGCACTTCTGTGTTTTATTGTGCTGCAGAAATTATACTGGGGAAAACTGTGTGGATGTTTTTATACTGATTTCACAAGCCTCTTTCCAAATAGGATAGCTGTGCTGGAGTGAACTGTCTTTATGCCTAAATATGCACATGCATAACTATGTTGGGGGAAAAAAAAAAATATGGCAAATGGACCTTGAAATTTGGTTGCACCTGTTCTCATAAGTCATAGGCATTGTGTTGGTTATTTTGTTTCTCTGTACTTAAATTCTTTATTATATTAGGGATGCATTTTCAAAGCAAAAAGTGAGACTTTTTTTAGTAACTCTTTTCTGTCTGCGAGTAAATTGAATTTCATCTTACTAGATTATTGCACATTTTGTCCAGATTCAGCAACCATTTTATCCATTGTGTTTCCCAATTACCATAAAGAAAACAACGAGCAAAGAAAATTAAGTTTATTTACATAAGCTATCATCAGAAGGAGCACCAGTAATGTTCCTGTTTCTTGCTGTCCTGAGAAAGAACAAAGACAAAAAGTTCTTGGAAGCTGTAGGTATGATGTTGTCTTCACAGGGGTTCTCAATCTATCCCTGGTTGCATAACCATTGCCTTCCTGGCATTTGTAGTTTATATAGACTTTAGACATATGATATAAATATGTTAAATATCTGTATACACTCATTAAAAGCTGTTAGTTTTGTAAAACACAGTGTTAAATAACTCTGTATTTAGGTTGTTAATGGTCACTTTCCTTGGACTTTTATCGTCCCCTGAAGTATAATCTTTTGGACAAAGTAGAAATAAAAATGGCATTGGTTGTGTCAGTTCATAATATGATCGTATACTGTTTATTGACATTTTGATGGTTAGGATATGCCCTAGGCAGTTTGTCCTGTGTGATAGATATCCTTTTAACACTCCTGTCTTCAGGCTACAAGACAGTAGCCGCTCCTTGAATAAGAGATGATTCTTTATCTCTTGATGTTGTGCAGAATCCATAAATGAGAGAAAGTAAACTGTGAAGTAAATAAGTAAACTCAGGTGCTGAGGTGAGAGGCTGCACTGTCAGCATGATCTGTGGTGGAGCACTCTAGCATGCTGCCCAGGGGGGTTTCCTGAACTGGAAAAACCTCAGGGAACTCCATGAGGAGGTGAATAGGTTGAGGACTATCCAGGACTCCAAGAGAGAAACAGGTTACAGGAATTGCACCCTACCTTCCCTGGGAGAGGCAAACAGGGCACATGACACAGAAGATTCCCTGTCATCTTTTCACCTGACTGAACACGTGACTTAAGGGATAGGGGGCAATGGTGCATCTCTTCTGTCACTTCCCTACCTTCCCCACTTTGTCACTATTAAGAGTTTTAGAATTACAGATGTAGCTATTGCTGCATTTCCGAGAAAAAAATACCAAAAATCTGCTGAAAAATCTCTAAAACTTTGGAGCTGTGTATGTATCAATCATAATTAAAATGCACGGAAGACACTGTTAGAAAGAGATTGTTTCAGTTGTGTAAGAAGCCTCAGGTAACACAAAGTAGCTTTATACTTTAGCAATTTTATCAAGTCTAGCATAATAATAACTAGATATGCTAAACCTTGAACCTTGATTTAAGTAATTGTATGCAAAATTGGTGCTGTTCTTAGCTGTGTTTTAAGAACATGCCTGCCAGTACAAAGCAGAGGTCAGTGAGCAGGATGGTTTCATTTAACCTTGTGGGACATGGTGGTTGGGATTAGTGCTAAGAGTGAAGCACACTGTAAACAAACCACTGGAGCTATCGCTGTCCTTGTGACATTCTCAAGAAATGCTGCTATTGGTAAATTGCATACAGTTTAGCTAGAATAATTTATCTCCTGGCTAGTTTCTGATAGTATATATCAAAGCAGTATTTAAATTAAAACCAAACATGTTTCTCCCTGGTAAAAGGCACACTTAACCTCACAGCTTCTAGAAAAATTTGTCTGTCTTTATTGACTTCTTGAGATGCACAGCTGTAGTGCAGCTGCTTTCATTTTAAAGTTGCAGGAACCCAAACCACTTTCTCTCTTCAAGTATTTGAACATAATGTATGTTCTTGTCTCATCAAAAATACAGCTAGCAGTCCCTAGCTTTGGATTTCATATTTGCATATGTAAGGAAAAAAGAAATCTTCAGCTTCTCTTCCTGTTACTTAAAACTTCTCTAGGTATGTATTGTCAGTATTTTTCACCACTAAACTGCCACTTCTTCAAAATTAACATTTTAGCTACTCAGTTAATTCTTTATTCTTGCTGCAAAAACATTGTGGATGTGAAGTACTGTCTTAAGTATCTTCAGCTTTTTCTTTCTAGAGCTGCTGTGCAATGAAAATGACAGGAATCTATGCAGTCTTCATTACTGCTATCCAGTAGCAGTCAATACCAGCTTAGTTTTGCAACTCTGCCTCTTGGGAAAGATTGGCAGGAGGGTAGACATCTCATCCCTTCTCTTACTTTGTGCTGTCATGCTCTTTTCTGCCTTTCCTGTAAATATACATACATATTTGACTGAAAGTAAGAAGAGCACACAATGAATAACTGCTCATTGACCTCACACTTGCTCAGCCTAATGGATGCCACAGTTGAACAGTGTTTTGCAAATGTGATAAAGGAAATAGGTGTTTTGGTCTTTTAGAAACTGATTAGGAACAGATACTTATATTTTTGTTTTATATCAGTAATCTGTCATCTTTAGAAGCTGCTGCAGATTCAATCGCCTTGCCATAACTTTGTGTATACAGAATGATGTATTTGTTGGTTTACTATTCCAGTGTATATATACACACTGGTTTCCTTAGAAGGATTTCTAGCAAGTAGAAATTCTGATGTAGAATATGCAAGTAAACAGCAGCGTAAAATTTATGATAATGTATGGTAAACAAATTCAATGAAATTATAAGCAGCTTCTAACATGTGCCTGTTTTGGAGTGAAATGGAAACCGTCACTTTTAACATCATTCTCAGGCAGAACTATGTGGGATAGAATGTAGAGCCTTGAAATTCTGGTAGGTAAATAATGCCAGGGATCAAACCAGCAGGAAACATATTGCTTGTTTCCGATGAAGTTTCCAATTATCAGATTATGTCAAATAACAGTATATTAGAAAACCAACTTTGTAGACTACTGTTTATTAAGTAGGATTCTGCTTTACCAATACATACACTTAAAATTATGAAAGGTTAAAGTATTTGTGAGAAACCTGGTCATAATAATCTTATTTTGTTGGAATCACTAATACTGTTGCTGAATTTTTCTGAGCTTTCCACATGTCTAATCTTTCTTACTTTTCTTTCCAATTTGACCAATGAGGTCACAGAAAAGCAAGCAATTCTAAAAATGATAAGTGTTTCTTTATTGTAGAGTTAGTAAGTATATACCAAATATGCTCTGCATGCTTACTGTTGCTGATAAGGAAATTTGATGCTGGAAGATAATCTCTTTGGACAATCAATATACAGAAAATGGGACTTGGGAGGGAAAATCTGAAAGCTAACTATGCACAGTTTCATATTTGTTGTGCCTAGTTGGTAATAACACTTTGCCCTCCATTGTTCCCATAGTTGTCAATCTTCCTATGAGTATCCTAAAAAAAACGGACTGTCAGGAATGTGGAGAGTAATTGTAATTGGGCCCTGTGCATAAAATTCAGCACTCAAGAAAACGTAGAAATGACTCTTAAGAAGGCTGTCTAGGCTAACTGACTGGCATAATCATTTTTATTGCATGCTAGAGAACCTGTATAATATGTTTGATTTGGATCACAAGATATAGCTTGAGATATGAGTTTATACTGAACGGAACAGAAAACTCAGTAGGAAATTATTACTGACTACTTCTGAGTAACAGTTACTGGAGAAAGTTTAATAATGTCTTCAAATTATGGTAATACTATGAAATCATACTCAGGGTCATGCTACTGGGCTCATGTTTTTTCACTGTATAAAGGCTCAAAGTATAGGTCTGTCAGTCACATCTCTTTTTGAAGTAAATTCTGTTAGCTACAGTAAATCTGCATGCTTGTTAATGGCTCTAAACTACATCTGTTTCCCTCGCTGATGACTTTCCTGGTTTTGCTGCTGTTTGATGGGCTGCCAGCTCAGTACAGCATGGCTCTGTCTGCAGCCATGGGAGGTTCCATGCATTTTGCATAGATTCAGACAGGACTCAAGAGGAACAAGTCTATTCTTAGAACTGGCTCTTTTAAAGACTATACCTTATAATATAAAATCAATGCAATGAAGAGCTGAATCTACTGACATATTCTGAAGCAAGTGCACACATCTGGTTTTGAATTCCCACTAGGGAGAATCATTAATCTGTAGGTCAGCTAATCGCAGTTAAAGAGAAGAAAGGGTGGAATGTATTCCTCCACATATCTGTCATTTGTAGCTCTACCAATTCTAAGCCAGCTGGTGTAGAGCAATTACTACATAAGTTTCAGTACTAAGTTGGAAAACTTTCCAGAAACAAAGAGAAGAAAAATGGTGGGTATTTTATGCAAGGAGGAATTAAGGCTACATTTGGTGTGTTAAGAGTTGTTAAATTAGGCTCATATGCTCCAGAGTGCAAGCTTGTTTAGCGTTATGTTCTGCTATTGGAGCATGGCTTGCCTGGGCACTAAGCCCTGGCATGAAAGGCACTGGAATAGTTTGGAAATTAGGAGAAGCAAATGGTGACACAGTGGATGTTCATTTGTGCATAGTCCTCCTTAAATGGCTCCTATGAAGAGACTGAAGCAACATAACAGAAGCAGCTTTCAAGGAGAACAGTTGACCTTCCCAAAAATGGAACTGATAAATACAACAAGTATCAAAATGAATTTTTTTTTCTTCTTCTTGGTCAGATTGTCTGGTTTTGTCACGCACGTAAGAAATGTGTATTTCTTATGTTAACTTAAGAGTTTCAGATACACTGTATTTTTCAAGTAACTTAAGAATTTGTAAGTGACTGATCTGCCAGCATGCCTTAGCTCTGAGGACAGCAGTTTTCAGGCTTATTTGTCCCTAGCCGTCTGCTGAGATTTCATGCTTTCTTTTCAGGACATATATTGGTTGGCATGTTTCCCCTTCTTGACTTCTGTTACTGGTTTAAACCAGATGGGCCACAGGTAATTAGTTTGGCTTCATGAAAACTGTGTAGGCTACTCCATGGCAAGAACAGATCCCGTGCTTCTCCCTATTTGGAGAGCAAGGACTGCAAAGGCAACAGCTGGGATGGGATATGTGTATTAAAGAAGAATGCCAGCCCTTAATGTTCTGCAAAAAATTCATTAGGTACAGAGATACCATTCTGCTTCCTGATAAAAATATAGCAAGTTTTCACTTGTCAGTCTGTTATAATTCACAATCCCCTAGTGATATGAAGCACTCAGAGTGTATGAAGGAACCACTCCCAGGGCCTTTGCGTTGTAAATCCGTAGCTCTCAGTTACAATTTTCTTGCTCGTTGAGCTGTCTAGGTTTTGTTGGTTTTAAAATACCTGTCTTAATCTTTCCTATCTGAGAACTTGGTAAAGAGATTTTTGCCATTGAGAAAATTTGAACACAGTAATGTGGTTTACGTTTTTCAGTAGAGATGTTTGTTTATTTTAAATTGTGATCTTTTCTGTGGACAAGGGACAGATAGCCCTTATGCTCTGAAGGCATCTGAGTGTCACCATTCCTATCATGAAATAACCAAAGACAAAGTGGGGTTGCAGGTTTTTATTTCTGAATTGAAGCTACTATTCAGAATAGCATAGTATTGGAAGGTGCAAATAAAAAAAAAGTAAAAAAAAAGTATAACTACATTACTTTTATTAGAATTTTATCTAACAAGCTCTTAAAATCTACAAATGAATGGATGTCAGAACTGTGCTCCCAGACTACCTGCACCTTCAGAAGGTTCTCCCTAATGCCCAGCCCAGGTTTGCTAAAGCAATTATCTTGGAATATTCAGACTATTCCAACTCATTACAAATGAGCTACTAAACAATTGTGTTTACATTAAAATTCTCCTTTTTCATTTGCTCATTCTTTTATAATTTGTATCTCTTCAGTTGATGTTTCTGGGACGTATTAACAACAAGGTATCCTTTCATGTTACATAAGCAAAATGGGATTTGGAGATGTTAAGATGGGCTTTTGTTGGGAGGGGAAGGAACCCCTTACTTTTGTCTCTGCCTTCATCAGTTCCAACACTTTAGTGTGTGAAATTGGGAGAGTGTTCTCTGAGTAGAACCAGATAAAAAACCATGACTGGAAGAGTGTATGTGACCAGAGGTGATTGCACCTGTTTTTATGGAATTGCCTCTTAGTTTGACTTTTATTTCTTTTTTAAGAGGAATAATACTTTTGTTCAGAGATTGTTAAATAAATAAAAAAGCAGGGAGGAGAAATTTATACTAACTTGGCATTTGTGTTATTTGTTTCTCCTGAAATGGACTGACCTTAACACTGTAGTTCAGTGGACATTTTTGGTTTTGAAATGTACAGTCCCTGATTTGTCATATTGATCTGAGTTTGTAGGCCACAAGATCAGATACTGTGTTTGGATCATGCTTCACCTCTTGCAACATTTTGTCCTTAGAAAGGAATTAGAGAAAAAGAAATCTATGTTTCGAAGGCTGGTGAAGATATTTGAATTTACAGTAAGCATGTGCATTTTCTGAAATGCCTGAGTAACAAGCATCTCTGCAAAAGCCTTGATCTATTGTCTGTGAGGATGTGCTCACTGAGGGAGAGAGGTCAGAAATGGAGAACATGCTGTGCTTTTTGCAGTCTGCATCCAACTGCATGGAACTCATCCCCCACTATGTAGTAAATCTGGTTTTGTCTACCTGAGGATATCTCTTTTGTTGGTTAAACCTTCAGCACAGTTGTGTTCTTTTGACAGCAGGGATTAGATCTGTAATTATTGTTGATGGCTTTGGACGGCAGTATTGTTTCAAGGTCCTGTTGTTGACTTGGCTGCTTCATACGATGCTGTTGTGGACACCTTAATTCTGTTTTTAGTCTGATTTCTGAGGTAACAAGGTGTCTGTAAGCTTTCTCTCTTATATTTTTCATCTCTCCACTAAAGCTTCTTTGGCATTTGACCAGTTTCAAGCCAAATTGACATAGGCATAGAATTTTAATAGTCAGGTCCCTGTTACTTCATGAAAATACGCAGCTGGACAGGTGAAGATAACATCCCTTTAATTTCCCTAAGACCCAGCTGTAAGAGAGCATTGTAAATGAAACATCTATAGGACACCAGAAAATCTAGTTGCAAAACATCCATGGAAACTAGGATCCATGTAGAATTGTTTTCTAAGTACTGATCATGGAAAATTACTTCAGTGAGCTGTCATCCTGAGAATTTTGGAAAACCTGAAATGAGAAAGGGTAGTTACAAAACTGTCAAGAGGTTTTTTTCTGAAAAGGAAATGGTTTCAGATTGAACTTGTTTACACATTTGTCTATTTCATTATCAATGCCTATAACTGTGCGATGAGCAGGGTAGACATGTAGCTCTTTCTTCCATTTTCTATAGAACAGACTTCATGCAGGAAGAAACAGTGAATTTTTATTCAGTGATTGTGCATTAGCTGAATTCAGTGGTCTATGTTCATAAAATGCAGTAGCATTATACTCTAATGCTCCTATCTGCAATGAGCTGTGAAAACCAGTAATATCTCATGGTGAAGAAAGATCTGCAAACAATTACTTTACAGAAAATTATACATGACAAGAAAATTAAGACATTACTGAGAGGCTGACTTCTGAAATAGAATCATAGTGGAAACAGAAAATCAATCAGTTTTCCATTATGAAGGCTATTCAAAGATGTGAGGATACAGGAAACTTCTCTTTTATAAAGGAGGGTGAAGGTGAGGTAACCTGATGAGCATGCAGTTTGAACTTGCAGGGAAGAGCAGTCAGTTAAAAGACCTTTTTTCTCCTTGTTTCATTTTGAGAGTAATTGTAGTGAGACAAGAAGTAATTGAGAATGTAGATTCATTTGAAAGTAAATGAAAGCAGCTTGCATTGTTGAAGTATTTTTTCCAATCTTTCAATGCAAAAGACTACAAACTCAAGACCTTACAGAAATACTTACCGGTGAAGCATTAATGGGAATTTTGGTACATATGACTGTATGTAATTTGGAAGATTCGGGTAATAAACCTTCTAGGCTGTGAAACAAACTCCCCTGCAGTTATTTTGGACATGAAAAGATAGAATAGTATAAAGAGACTGTGGAATTCTAAACTGTGTATATAGAAATACGAAAGAAAACGGGTGGTTTCTTCTAAGTCTGTGATGTTGTCCCAATAATAGGGGTTTTTTTATATACATGTGGCAGTGTGCCATTGGGAAATGTTGACAAATTCTCAGGAATATGTGCAAATAAGACTTATGCTCTCAGGGGAATCATCGTTCTGTGAGTTCTGCCAGGTTGCCATTGCTCTCTTACTTGAAGAGGAGAACTTGTAAAGATTATATTGTATTCCTGAGGCTTTTTACAGGAAGGATTTCCATGGATGTTGTGTAAGGCAGCTTCTTCACTGTTTTTTAAAGGAAAATACGTCACAGAATAAAAATTGCCCACTTTAGGTGTCCACTTTAGGTAAAAAAGCAATGAACTGGAAAGGAAAACTGTGATTTTTCTCTCTGCAGTGTGTTTTTGATCTTCCGCCCCCTTTCTGCACACCCAGCAGTCCCATGCCCTGTTTTCTATCCTTAGTGTTAATCATTCCTCTGCACTGATAATCATCCCCCTGCACTTGCTTTTGTGGAAAGCCAGCTCTCTGAATTCCTGATGTATGGTGCCTTATCCCTTAAATGTTAAACAGGAGTGACAGACTTAATTATATTAATTCCAGATAGGTCTTTTTACAGGGCTAAGTCCATATTTCTTACACATTTTAAGAAATATTTTAAAATACTATAAAGAATAGGTACTTGTATCTGTTAGAAAGTCTTGTTGGTCTAAGGAATTTAAGTGTTTCCATTTGGCTGGTATTTTAGAAATGTAATCCTACAGATTTTTTGAGAAAACAGAAAACTGAAAAATATGGGATAAATATCATTCCAGTTTAACAGTTGTTTCAAACTAGAAAGAAGAAAAAATAATTTCTTTGAGGGATTCTTTTCCTTTTCAGTAGTAAGTAACACATATTCACCACAAAGTGTTAGTTTAAAATATTAATTATATAAGACAGAGGATCCAGTTTGATTTTCTGTTTACTGTGGAATTTTATATCATCCTCATTACCAGTGTCTGAGCATTTTCAAGTCACTCTTTAAGTGACAGAACTGATACCTGTCACACTTTTGATGTCTCTTCTTATGGAGATTTGTGTATGAACTTCGTATTTTGCATTGGTATAGTCTTGCTTAGGTACTTTCCCTCCCTGAAATGTGCTTGCCAGGCAAATAAACCACATACCCTGTACTGAAAGTAGACCATGAAGTGTAAGATGAATTTTTGGATCCTGAATTGTCAATCAGAAAAGTAGGTTGAGTGATGATTCAAGTCTGAACACTTACTAGCTTTGCATCTGCTTTTCACCAGAGCATTTTTCACTGCCAGAAAAGCTCTTTCATGGAAACAGGGAAAGCATATTGGGTAAAGAAGACATAAAAAGGCAATATAATGCCTGGTTGCATAGGCTGAGACATAATATTGCACTGCCACACTGAAACTGCCTTGAAAGGAGCTAAAAGTGCCAATGCTTTCTCAATAATAGTGCAAACCAATGAGACTATGAGATGTTGCCTGAACAAGTTTAAGACCTATTTGATAGTAAAAAACCCTCAAGTATCTCAGATTAAAAAATAAAATTAGTTCTTGTTAATAGTGTAAGGCAATGGTTTTCAGCAATCCCAGAAAAATCAGTCTTATCCTTTTCTCTTCCCTTTCTTCCCAATGTCCGTTTCATTGGGGGATGCACTGTTGTAGGCTTGGTTGTAGATTCAGTTGATATAGTTCAGTGTTTCAGTTGATTATAATTCACATTCATGTATTTTGTTCAATCCAGGTTACTGAAAACCCCCATGGATGCTGAATAGGAATAGTTGATACTAGCAGGAATGCCTGGGAATTTTAACTCTCTGAGGATATCTGTGAGGTGAAACTGGTTCCATCCTGGTGCCCTGTTCCAATGGGATCAGGATGGTGTCACCAGGCCCATTGCTCCTGTGGCCTCCCCAGTCCCCCTGCACAGTGGAACAGGACTGCCCCAGGGAATGAGTCCTGGTATGGGGACAATCCCGGGGGCTGGGGCTCCAGGGCTGGGACTGGGGCACTGGCTGGGCCACCTGTGGCATCTTTTCTCCATCCTATCTTCATTCCTTCTCCACTCCTCCTGCATGATCATCCTTCTCCCAGCTCTGCGAGGGTTTTAGGATCTTTCGAGAAGAGTTTGGGTCTGGTTTTGCAAAGCGCCTGAGAGGAGCCCTGGCTTGCTCAAGACCAGTGGAAGTTCTACGAGCAGATTTGCAGAGCAAACTCAATTGTTACTCTCGCCTTTCCTTCTGCAATGTCTCTTAATCTTCTTCATAAAGTTTTAAAATTAAACAAGCCATGTTAAAAAAATAATCTCAAGTGAGAGTGGAGTCTGTCCCAGTTTAGCAGACTGGAAATATTCAGCAAACTGGTTAAGTTATGCCAAATTCTCTCCAAAGACAGTGGGGCTTAGGCTTGAGTGTTTTAGCAAACTAGGGTAACTGTAAATACAGGCTCTTTTTTTGGTCTTTATGGAGGTTTAAGTTGGAACCTTAGGAAAAAGTTCTTCACCCAGAAGGTGGTTGGGCACTAGAACAGGCTCCCCAGGGAAGTGGTCACAGCACCAGCCTGACAGACTTCAAGATGTGTTTGGACAATGCTCTCAGGTGTATGGGGAGATTGTCGGTGCTGTCCTGTGCAGGGCCAGGTGTTGGACTTGATGATCCTTGCAGGTCCCTTCCCACTTAGCATATTTGATGATTCAATGATTCTGTGTATATTTTGGGGAGCTAATAAATGATGAAGCTTCTGCCACTTCACTGACTATTTTGGAAATGGTATTCAAAGTTCAGAAGAATGACAGGCTTTTGACTTAGACTTGGAAAGTATTACTTTCATGGACTTGGAATATTCTGTGCCAAGTCTCCTGACTTTCTGTGCTGGGTTTCTCAACTAAGTAGTCAGTAGAACATACCTGCCCTTGACTTAAATTTACATAAATATCAGAATAATTGGAAAACCTCAAATTTGAAGTATAATAGCTGTTAAAAAAATATTTAGGTTTTATCCTTGAGTGCCAGTTTTCTTGACTTAGAACAGTTCTAAAGACATGAATCAAATAGTCCTGGTTTTGTTCCAGTGGACATTTTCCTAAAGTGCTTGACTAGAGCAGAGTTGACTGGTGGTACTCATTGAACTGGTGAGTGGTGCTTGTTTTTTTGAAGAGTGCTGCTGTTTTAACACTATACATTAATGGACAAAGTATATTCATTGCTGCTGGGTTTGTTCTAAGTTGGAAATTTATGCCCTTGCCACTCAGATGGCATTCCTTTGTAACAGAAGTAGTTGAGTTACAAAATTGCTTTGGAGAAAATTATGACAACATCCACTTTAACCTGTGGGTTTTTTCTTAAGTTACACATGTAAATTTCATTAAAGTTACTACCTGGCTTAATCTATAAAGCAATCCAACTTGCCCTAATATCTAATACACATTATAATTACTTTTTATGGTTTTTCCTTCAGGAGTAATCACAATCAATTTACTGAAAATGTGTTTTGCTGGAGTTTGCATCAGGAAATTGCTTTGCCTACAGACATCCAAGTTGCCATGACATTGTTTCAAAGATGTATTTATTATTTTAATTCTTGTAGAACGACTGTAGTTTGCAATTGCAGTACATGACAAGCAGATGACTATAAAAAAACCTGAGGTCCACCAGTAGGTTCCAGTAGCGAGGATTTGTTTTAATTTATTACAACCCTTGTAGGAAAGGAGTGGGGTTTCTCCTTCCTATGACCAGCATATCACTGGTTCTGAAGATCTGAGACTTCCACAACACCACTATGCTTCGTACAGATTACCGACTCGCACATCTCACTCATGCTTTGCTCTTCTATAACATGACAGGCATGCTATGTGATTTAATCTGCCCCATTTTGTAACCTGCATTTTGTTCACCTCTTTCCTTATGCACTGGAACACAAAGTGTCCCTGTGAACTAATAAATGAACACTGTTATGCTCTGGTGATCCACACAGCACATACTGTTGGATGTAGAATTTGCCCACTGATCCAAAAGGGATAAAGGTCAAAATATGTGATTTTTCTGTTCATTACTTGCATCTGTCACTGAGCATCTTTTTGGTTTTTACATTTAAGATGGAACGTGAGTGGTTTTAAAAGCATACCTTGCCTAGACAAGGGTTGGCTTCTAATTTTTGTATCAAGTAGCAGTTTCTAGTATTATTGTGAGGGTCTGGATTCTCCAGTCTCTGTCCTTTGCTCTCTAGAGGAATCTTGTACAATCCTGTAAGTCTGCCTCTTAAATGGCAGAGATGTACCACCAAGTCTGTAGCTGTTAAATTACATTTTTTCTCCTTTTCTCTTGTTTTGCAATGTTCCCCTATGAACACTGCTGTCCCGGATTATTTGGGACAATATCCTGCTTCTCTACCTGTTTCTCTCACGTTAACATGCTTCAGAGCCCTCTGGCTGAGGACAGGGTTCTTCTGGCTGTAGCTTCTCCATTTTACGCCAGTCCCATCTTTGCAATGTGATTAAGGTTGCCTTATGTTGCCTGCTGTGCTATTTGTGCTGCTGTGTTGAAATTACTAATTCTCTTTGAAACAGATTCAGTGTTTTCAGGCAACTTGTGTGAATTAATTGTTTCCATCTTGAATGATTGAGGGAAGTCAATAGCCTCTCTGAGTCCAAAACAGACAAAATATACACCCCCCACCCATGAAAATAAGGTTGATATTAATCCAGTTCTATATTTTGTAAATCAAGAGTAAACAAAAAAAAAGGGGAAGTAAGAATGGTGTTCTGTATTTCATACCAAGATATGCTGAAGGCGTAACTAGACTTTTGTCTAGAGAAGGTCATAGAATGGATTTCTTCTTTCCTCTCCCCTGCCCAAAGAAAGAAATGGATCTGGTTTTGTCTAAAGAAAACAGGTTTTCTTTCTTTAGTCTTTCTTAAGTATGGTATAAATGGAAATTGTTCTTTTTGAGGTTAATAAAAAAATTATCTTTGGTTTATATTTTTCTATTAGCAGCTGCACCCATCCATTCATTTAAGTATGCCTCAGAGAACTTAGTTTTGTAGGTGTCAAAACCAGTTCAACAGCCCAAGCAATTAAAGGTTTTGTAAAAGCTTTTAGAGTTCAATTGATTACTACCTAATGCAATTTGATTAGTCCCCAGCCCTTATAATCACTATTGTAGCCATGCTGGAAATGCTTATTTGGTAAGTATGCTGTGGAAGTATGATTCTTCCCACTGGCAACCTACATAGCATTGAATTTATTTCTTTTCTTAGATGTTTATTACAGAAATGGCACTGAAATATGTATTTTTTTGCCACTTCAGAAGGAAAGATTTTTCCTATGTGATCAGATGGTATGAAACCCAAAGGAGAGAATAAGCCCAGTTATTGTAGTAGTTTATCTCTTCCTGTTTCTGTTTTGCTTTGTTTTGAAAGGACGAACCAGCCAGGAATGTTCACAAAGAAAGAATTTGATCAGTTGGCCTCAGCAATAGACAGCTTCAGTCTCATGACATACGACTTTTCAGCACCACATCGGTAAGACTCCATCTGATATCAGAAAGATCATTGAAGGAGCTGATTCCTACTTAAGGCTGTTAAATCTATAGTACAAGTTCATTTTTTTTCTAGTTAAGTGGATAGTGTTGTAAGTTTATCAGCTACTAAAATTCTGGATTAGTAATTAGAATAGATAATTTTTCAACAAGCTGCTAACTCAGTACATTTTTAACAGCAATGTGTATCTGGAGTTTGGGTATTATGAAATTGTACTCAAGCTAAAAAGCTATTGTACTCAAGCTAAAAAGGCATCCTTTTAAAAGGATAACCTGACACTTACTCTTTTCCAGGCCAGGTTCTTTTGTTTTGAGTTATTTAGCACAGTTCTGCAGGATAGGTACACTAATAATCTACTAATAATAACATTGATGAACAAATTAGCTTTAAACAGTTGATACTTCATTTGCCTTTAAATATGAGCACAGTTCCCAGCAACATTTCTCTGTTGTATTAGCATGTTGAGTTTTAATGGCACAGGTACCATGAAGGCTTTGAGGCAGATAATTAGTAGGGAGTAGCAGATGTTGATATTTGCAAGACTAGGATATACTTCTCCTGGTACCATGCTAGTGAGTGCTTTTTGTTGTGTTAGCGTTTGAGGGAAAGCCTGCTCCCCTCTCCAGTGAGGCAGGAATGGAATGAGGGCTATATCCTGATGCTACATACATGAAAATTTAATTACTCTGTGTATTAAGACTATTCTCTTTTTCTTCATGTATCTTTTTGTTAGGTAATTGCTTTTTTAGGTTTTTTCCCATAAATAAGTGTCACACAATCTGAAACTTGTCTTGCTTACCAGCCACTAATTTTATAGTTCCTTCTGTAAGTAAATGATGGATTTTGTCCCAGTATATTTTGCCAGTTTGCAGTAAAAACATTGAGGATGGTATTGGAAAGCAAATGAAGTCTTACAGAGTTTGGAATTACAGTGTAGGCATTGTGCAAGGCCCAGTGACAATGGGCTAGGGGGAAATCTTTTCTCACCCACTAGAAGGAGTTTTATGTCCCTTCACCTTAGGATTGAATCAAAAAGTCGAGTGGGGCAAGCATGTTTTCTGTACCAGCACTTCAAGCTACTGAAGAATGTGCATTTAACCTTGATAGAATTGTAGGTTCATCTTCACTGATTTTTGTGTGCCATAACTTGCTCTTTACAATTACACTGGTCTAAAAGAGAAGGCTGAGTATGAACATGGACTTTTTCTGACAACCTGTTTGATTTTTGCTGACTTGACAGACCTGGTCCAAACTCCCCCCTTCCCTGGGTACGAGCTTGTGTTGAAGTACTGGATCCTGATTCAAAATGGAGGAATAAAATACTTTTAGGACTGAATTTCTATGGCATGGACTATTCTGCTTTGGGAGCCTCTGGGGAGCCAATTCTTGGCAGCAGGTATGACTTCTCTGGATAATAAGTATTTCTATATGATATATTCTCACAAAAATTAGAAATTCACAAGTATTCTTGTTTTAGAAATAATGTTAGCAACACAGAAATGGCAGAAGTGATAAACCTGCATGTGAAATAGTAGCTCACCAGTTAGAGTAAGACCTGTAACTTCTCTTCCCTGTACAGAAATGCAGTTAGATGGCACAGTTATCCTGTCAGAACTCTTATGCAAAAATGGTTTGTATAGTTTTCCCTCTTTCCTCTATCCATGTTTGTACATGCAGGTTGCCATCTTTGTGTTAAAAATGTTCTGCAGTATTCTCTTACGCTCTGGATCATTTGGGGGGTTCCTGCAGTTGCCCTAATGATTCTTTCTCTCAGCTCCTGAAGTTGTTACCTGTTACTTTGAAATTTCATACTGGTTTCCAACAGCAATATGTTGCCAAATTTCTTTTTTGGTAGAAGAAACTGCAATAAACTCACTTGGAAATAAAAATCTATAACAAGATAAAAGGAAGTATTCCACAGCCAGCTTGAAATTTTATATTGATTCTCAGAGGAAAATGGTTGGTTTTAGTTTTGGGTAATAACCACCAATACTAACAGTGAGCTTTGCAGAAATACAGTCAGGGTATGGTACATTGAGACAGAAGAAAAACAAGAAAAACACTGTGAATTTGACAGGAAAATCAGGTTTTTTTCAGAAATTTGTTATTAAATTATAAAATAGAATGAAGCCAAGTAGAAACAAACCAGAAGCACACAAGGCGATTGTTCTCACTTTCACAGGTTATTAAGTTCATTACCCCATGATATTTGAATGTAATAATAAATTGCTTTTTAGACATTGAAATACTATCTGAGGTGGACTGTGTAAGGTAAGCCTGAATTTTTTTATGTCTGTGTCTGCAGTTACACGAACACTCTGTTATTGTTGCACCTGCTTCTGCTCTCTTCCTGCTTCTCCTTTGCTCCTTGCAGGAGTATAGTACTGTAGACACAGTTTTCTTCCAGTGCTGATTTGTGTTTGAATCTGACTGAATAACAGAAAAGGGGAAAATAAAGCCATTGTTTACAGTGAAAGGTATTTAGCAAGTATTTCAGAATGACGTCTGTAAAGTTAGTTGTGGTTAGGCAGGAAGAATATTCAATAGTCAAAGTATCGTTGATTTACAGACCTAATTATACAAGCTCAGCAAAATGATGTACCTTCCCTGTTGTATTTACAGTTCCTTTGGCAAGTGGAGTGTAGCACTATCTAGCAGAATAAAAGGTTCTTACCTTTTTCTGAACTGCAACTTTTGAAATTGAGTTTCCACTTGAAAAAACACTGTGCACTAGGATGGTGTCTACTTTACTTTTCATAGATTCTTCTGGACTATATTTTAGTATTAATTCATGTTGCTTTTTAATTAATGGCAAGAATATCCTAGCCAAGAGTCATGTATGATTACTGTAACTTTTATTGAAAGTGGTTATATTTATGTGTGTGTAGGACAGTGGTGCACAGTATGGGACAGTATGTTTTATACAGAGAATAGTTCTGTTAACATATTTTTCACTGACAGATCATCAGGTTGTAGTTTTCCAGATATTTACCAGAAGCAAGATTCTGGACAAGGTCTTTAAGAGACTTTGAATTTATCCATAAAACACATAAATTTTCCCTTTTCTGTGTTACCCGTTGGTCAATGGTTATGTTTATTTTTCCAGAAGTACTGCTCTGGCATCCACAGTTGTTTATGTCGTGTAGTAATGTAAAGTAGAACAGATTCAAGGTAAAATAGCTGCAAAATAGGCGTAACTCCTGCCGTAAAGAAAACTGAAAAAAAAGGGGGGGGGGTTTAGTCTAAAATAAGCTTTCTGCCTCTTAAGTGGTATCACACCATTTGCAAGGAAGTCCTTTGACCTGCAAAAAGTGCTGAAGGATTGATTCATGGCTCTTTTAAGGCAGTGTCCATATGTTGCGGTGATAGTGGAGTTGAGCTAAAGTACTGGTATTAAAATTAATTCAAATAAGTGCAGTCTGGTGTGTCAGCTTCTTTGTTGTAGATTTCTGCTCAAGTTTTTGCATATGAAATTTATTGCAAGTACAAGTCTCCAGCATGTCAGTGCTCCTTGGCAAACAGTAAGGTGCACAGTTTCTTGTTGAAGCATATTCATTGGAATCTGATCCTCTTTAAGAGGAGAGATGGAGAACTGCAAGATTCAGTGGCAAACTGTGTATTTTCAAGTTGCTTGATATCAGTGTATTATGCACCTTAATTGATTATTAGTAAAGTGAATGCATAGAATTGCATGCAGAATGCAGAAATCTACTGGTCTCGTGTTTATGTTTTTCTTTAGGTTAGGAATTATGTGATGGAAAGAGATACTGAACATAGGTGGATTTCATTCACTGCATATTTTTTTCAGTCCAGAAATGAATAAAATAACTTACAATAGAACTCCTATTTGCATAAAGTATTATTTGGCAGTGGTTTTTTATTGCAGAATGTAATCTAAACGTAGAAGTACTTGCAAAGATATACAGCCTTTCTATGTAATATCCTGTTTCCTTCGTACACACCATAAGAAGCAATAGGTATATATGTATATGCTTGCATGTGTATATATCTATATAGATATATCTCAGGATGAAATGAAATGCAAACAATTTTTATCTTACAGCAGCAGAATGTAGTTTGTCCTTGGATGTTGTTACAATAGGAACTACACAATTTATATTTGCAGCAACAATTTGTTTCTTAAAGCTCAGTCACAACTATTACTTATTAATGCAATGAGTCAATCACAGAGATTATAGCACTTTCTGGTGCTTTAATCACCCAAGTACTGTTTGGTTAGCTGCAGGGAAGCTGCATTCCTGTGTATATTTCATTGTGACATAATTTTATGAAATCCTAAGCTGGAAATAAAGGTGTTCTGTTTGTGATTTCCCGAATCACCTGTAGTGCTTCTGGCAATGTTTTCTGCCCTCTGGCTGTCAAGAATCAGGTGTCTGAATTGCTAAGATGCAGTCATTGTAACTTTCCACTGTATTAAAATTCTGTCAGATCATAACCATCTGGTGCTGCTGACTTGCTGTTCTAGTGATCACCCTGTTCCAGCGTGTCCTCTATTGATACTGTGACCTGACAGTATTTCCTCTTCACCTCACAAGTGTATGTCTTGGATAAAAAATTCTTCAGTATACCCTGAAGCTTAAGAAATTGGTTAGTCTTTCCGAGAGATCTTTACCTTTGAGTCCTTTTTGAGACCTGCTGTAGGTCAGCGAGCCTCTCAATCTCATGAGCTTCTTACTTTCAATGTACTTTTTCTGCCTTTAGCTATCAGTTCTACAGAATCTCTCTTAATCATTGGGACATTGCATTTCAGTCGCAGTTTTGTTTTGCCTTCTCATGGGAGGTCACACAGCAGTGTAGGGGTGTTTTTTATTCCATGCCATCTAAAATCTATATCCATTATGACCTGGGCCAAAAGGGAACTGATAAACTTCATTGTTAGCTGTGAATTAAAAGCAATGTAAATCAAAGGCTGTCATGTGGCAATGGTGTCGCTTACGTTTAATAAGTCAAAATTCTTTATTGAGCACCTCCCTGCTAAGTTTCATGTGATAATGTCATTTTGTCCTTTTTTTTTTGTATAGTGTTGAAAGAGGAAAGAGACATCTCTAATGTTCCACCTGGCTCTGTGTAACTTTTGAATATATTCTGCATTCAAGCTGCTTTTGTTCCAAATGTAGCCATTGAAAATAGATATGTGAATAACTCCATTATTTTGAAACAATGCTGTGTGTGCTTACCTTTCATTTAAAATAATCTGAATAAGGACTTTAATGTTAATTTTAAACATTTAAGAAGATTGACATAATAAATTGCCAGCTGAAGCAAGGGAGAAACTAATTTTACAATGCATTGTGCTGTTCAGAGATAGAAAATAAGATGACTTGCAAGCTATGTGAGGATGTAGAGTTCTACTGAGAATTTCACTGGCTGCCTGCCATTCTGTAAATAGCAGGTCATAAAATGTGGTACTTAGAAACAGTTAGAGGTGAACTTTTTCTCTGAATTATCATGGCAATGTCTTTATAAGCAGCAGTTTAAGATTTGGGCCAACTGTGACTCATGATTTTGTCTTATAGAAGTTAGGAAGAAGCTTGTGCCAGGAACTCTTTTACTATTGAAGCTGCAAAGCTTTTACAACATTTCTCTTCATGCTGTAATTCTCTCAGGATTTCTATTACTTCCCTGTATGCCAGGATTCTGGATCCTGATTTAATCGATTTTGTTCATAGTTCGTTGGATTTTGGGGAGATACTAATATTTCAAATAAACCAATGCATCCATTAGCTTTGTGGGACTGAACAACTTGACCTGTTGTCCACCTCTCCTCTTTACTGAGGAAACTGCTAAGCTCTTTCTTCTTAAATTGTACTGCTGGGTCAGATGATAAAATCATGGCAGTGATAAGAGGAAATTACAATTGGGCCCGGTATCAGAAATTATTTCTGTATACAGATATCTAAATATTTCAAGAGTGTTTCAAAAGTTTTATTCTAATAAATACCCTCTGGAATATTCTGCTGTGTGTGTCTTCCATGGTATATCTGTCCCTCCCTCCCTTTAGGAATGGAAGGTGAGTATGAGCTGTTAGCTGAAAGTGTAAGACTAGTTAATTCATGTAAGGTAGACAGAACATTTTACAAAGTAAAATTATGCTTTTATAATATTCATATTTCAGCTTATCCAAATTTACCTTATGATGATAAATAAAAAAGCTGTTATAACTATTTTTTATGTACCACATTCTTATTTCTTTTAAATTGAGGGAAAGGTGGTTTTTGTTTATTAGGCAAAAGATTGGTTCTCAAGTTCGGTTGTACAATGGCATTGGCTGTGGGTGAGTGTGTATATCTCAGTGAATCTGCTTTAAAAAACTGGTCAGTTGTGATGTATATTTTAAATGGTGGGCATATGACTGTGAAATGTGCTCTTCTCTGTCTCTCATGGTGTTTTTTAATAGTAAATTTACTACAGGCAATATTTAGGCAGTTAAATACTGACCAAATAATAAGAGTATAGTTCCTTACTGTCTTGTTGTTGTACTCCAACCATTAGAAGATAGCATGATGAAAAATACTTCTGTGGTTTAAAACCAAGAGCCAGAAACCTTTACCATAAGCTAAATTTACTTATGTCCCTAGATTTGCATGTGGGTGTTTGTGCCTGGTGTAAAGTGAATGAAACTCATTGCTTTGGTAGCCTTATTTGGGCTTCTGAGATCACTAATGGTGACCTAAAGCTCTGATTGAATCTCTTCAGATATATGATGATTAACAAAGAACATAGAACAGATACCACCATGTGTGTATCCAGATCACTCCACTATGAATCCCTTTGCTCCCACTGCCCCATCCTCTCTCATGCTCAATGCAGGAAGAATAATGATTACTTTTGCCTGGTGTTGCCTGTCCCTTACAAGATACTCCTTGTGTTCAGTTCCATTGCAGGACAGTTGGGGATGAGTGTGGAAATGGCCTCCTGAAAATGCTTAGTGACTTTATACAGGTTAGCCTAGAGCTGGCTAAGTGCACTGTGCTCACTTGTTAGGTCGTGTGCAGTGTAGATTCCTCTGGGAATCTACGGATTCTGAAGGTGCAGTGTCCTCTTTTGGAGCCAAAAGACAGCAGTCTGGGTGAAGCTACACTGGCACTTGCCCACCACTGACAGGGATGCATGGGCTAAGGTGTTGGCTCCAGACAGCTGGATATATTTCCTTCTTATTTCTAAATAGGAAGAGTTTTTGACCTTTTCCTGAAGAAAAAAATAAATATAGATCCTGGAGTTTTAGATTGATTGTCTATTCTCTTTACTAGAAAACTGACAGAAGTGAGAACATTTGTATTTTTTTCACAGAGGGGCATTGTTTGATGTGTAGTGTATGCTTGGGGTTTTTTAGCAGACAAGCTTTTCTTTGAAAAGCAAGTAGCTTGGAGTTTCTCTAATCTTAAACTGATTTTCAGTCCTCATTATCTAATTTTAACATTTATCTGTTCAGTGAATTGAATTGCTGTGATTGTTGGGGAAGCAGTCAGAATTAAAATCAATATATGAGTTTCTATAGGCCTATTGAAACTGATCTGAATATCATCAGCATAGATTTAAAAGTTGAAGTGAACATTCTTGGTAACTCAAATGTAATTTCAGTTGATTGAATATATAGGAAGACAACTATATACTCCTTCATTTGCTAAAGAGCACCACTTCCAAAGCTTTATTTAGCAAGCTCTGAAACATAGAGTAATTCCTGATAAAGCACAGCTCTTTGCTTTTTTCTTTTTTTGTGAAGTTATGTCTTTATTACTTGACTATGTGTGTGCTGTCAAGCTCACTGCCACAAAAGTGGTGCTGGGGATCCAGTGCTTACACGATGAGTCTTTGGGGCTTTTTCCTTGGAGGTGACTCTGGTCTGGTCCTATGAGCTGGAACTCATTAGCAGTTCGAGTGCTGCTCCAGTTGTTTAATCCAAAAAAGCATCCATTTTATGCACTCTGAGACTGCTCCATGGTGCAGACTAAAGCATGGTGCTGGTTTTTATTGTAAAAGTTCCATCCTGATGTGAACTGTAAGTTTGGTATAGGCAGAATCACACAACCTAAGTGCTTCCTTTCATTTTGACAATATGCTTTTACACAGTACGATGAAAAAAGAAAATAAGGTAAAGTTACAAAACATTATTCTTTGCATAGGGCAGTGAAAAAATTTCTCTAAAAGCATTATTACATTTCTCAAGATTTTTTTGTGCACAGTTCTTTCAGAGGGCAAGAATAAATGTCCATGTTTATTGCAATTCCAGAGAAAAGTAGCAATCACAGCAGCAAAGTATTCAGAGTGATCCAATTACCAACGGAAGGACTCAATAGCCGAGTGAAGAGCCAGTGTGGAAATATATAAGATTTAGGAATAGGTTTGAAGCCTTGAAGTAATACTTACAGGATATAGTAATGGAGCATATAGCTATACAGTCTTTGAAGTAATAGAAGTGCAAGTGTGTTCCACAACATTAACAGCTTTTGATTTGTGCAAACAGCTTGTTTATACTTGGAATTATACAGCAGGTGATTGAATAAGGTTTCTGGTGATAACATTCAGTAGTGGTACAATGTCCAATAAATTTTTTCTTTATGATTTTATGAGCTGTTTCAGTATATTGGTAATGCCAGCAAACAGAGTGGGTTTTTTCCACCCTAAATTAATTCATGTTCACATTAGGAAAATGGATCTAAAAATGTTGAGTAGTGAATTTTACCTAAAATAAGTTTTTGGATTTTGGGCTCTAAAAATAGGAGAGTTGCATTTCAGTATGTTACTGGAATGCAGTGTTGTTCATGGCTAAAATGGAAATCAGGGCAGACTTTGATACTTCGTCTACTTTTAGGAAAATAATACAGGATTATGAGCATTATTACAAATTAGTTATCTGGAAATTCAATTAAATTTACAAGATTATGCCCAAAAGATATATATCCTAAATATATACTTTAGTTACCATGTATGCCCATATAGTTAACCATTTCTTACAGTTTAAACCAAATGTTGGTTTTGTTACGCTATTTTAGAGAGAAACTGTCTTTGAAAAAAGTAAAAATCTCTCCATGTACTACATCTTTTTGCAAGTAGCTTCTTCCTTTTGTTATTTACCTGTTCTTAAGGTTTGGGAGGAAAAATAAAATGCCTCTAGAATGGTGTTCCAAATAAAGTTCAAGGTAGCTGCACTGCCGGGTTAGAGCAAGTGCATCCTCTTCGCTGCTTGTGAGTGAGGACTCAATCAGGTGAGAGGATTAAGGAGGAGACGCTAAAGTTCTGTGACCCAGTTTGTGTGAGATTGGGGATAGTCCTACTGCCAGCCTCTAATACAGGATGGGGGTGTAGATGGCAGATGGTGCCTGCAATTTTGAATATAAAATCATTTACTACGGTGGTTAAAACCTAAAGGAAGTTGTGTTATCTTCAGGGTTTCCTTGTATTTACCAGATTTAGAGATGTTAGTATTATACAAATTTTTTTCCCCTGTGAGTGAAAACAAATGTCCCTGAGTCCTGGGCTTTGAGCCCCAGTAAATTAAGAAAATAAGGTGTTTCCATCTGAGAAGTTGTTGTACACTGTTCACTTCGAGTCATAAATCCAGAAAGGTAAAAGTCAATGAAGCTGTCTCTTTCCATGTTCATGCACTGCTTGGAATGTGTTTTAATGGATAGATGTGTAGTTACATTTCACTGGATTCTACATTTTATAGTAAAGAGACACTGGACAGTTGGAGCAAACTCAATAGAGAAGGGGAATATATTTTACCATTGACAGCAGAAGTGAAGTTAGGATGCCTCTTGATAATAACACTTTATTGATTTGGTCCTAGGTTTTAGCATTTGTGGATTGTAAGCATATGGAGAGAAATCAAAGGGTCTTTAGAGAGAGAAATCAATGCATCTTTAGGGAACCCTTTATGTACCAAACCTGGAAACCAATATGGTCATTGCAAACTGCCATTGCTGAGCCCTCATTACCCAGTGAATACACAAGGAAAGCATTGTGGGGAGCATGGTGTCTCTGCCGTCACCACTGTAATTTTGAGTTATAAATATAATGTGAGGGTCTCATATCACCTTGATTGCTGCTTACTTACAAATTAAAAGTCTTAGTTTCCTCAGAATTCTAACCTTTCTTTTTGTGGACACTAAGTCTTAACTAAGTCCAGGCATTCTTGTTTAGTTTATCCTGGCTTTGTTTTTGTATTTGAGTTTTCATATTGAAGGACTCCTGAACAATTCTCTTTTTTGTTGATGTATACATCCTTGAGAACATGAATTAGGAGACAGGAGAATGGGTAGAATAGTTAGACATGAATGGTAAATTGTTTGTCATGTGTAATTTCTCTTACAGTTGACCCTGAAAACCAGTACTATAAGCATCTATATGTGTAAAGTGGGTATCATGTTGCAAAGGCTTAAATCTTAAGTGTCAGTGTCTCTGTAAGCCTTGTTTGAAGATGCCATTTTTGGGGTTTTTCGAACTATGAGTTGATAAGGGCAGCAGACAGTGCTTCCATTTATAGGCATAGCCATTATGGCAGTATCTGTGGGACACTTTTTCTGATTTATATTCAAGAGTATTTTAGCTGGTTTTTTTACTCTTCCTCACAAGTTTCTTCATGAAAGAAAACTGATGAATGTGGTGATGGAAATTGCCCACCAAAAGAAGCATAGTCTTAAGAAAACCAACTTAAATTTAAGTCAGGAGAAACTAAGATGCTTGCTAAATACAACGTAAATTTAGTCTCTCCCAGATTAAAAAAAGAAACCCTGTACCACTGATGGTAATATGTCAAGCTTATAGGGAACTCCACCAATACATTGCAGTCAGATCTGAAAACCTCTTTCCAAAAATGAAGAGTTTTCATCTTGCTTCTTACCCCTAGAGTATTCCTTGAGAAAACCCATAAAGGGAATATTAAGAATAAGATGTGCCTGGAACTCTGTAGCTGACTGGCAGCATTTATTTAGCAGATGTATTAAGAATAGTTGAAAATCTGTGGGTTTTAAAGCAAAAATCTGATACTGAATCATGAGCTTGCCTAAAGTAAACCACTGTTAATTTGCAAAGAAACCATTTGCCATTAGTCTTTCATGAAATGGTTGTTATCAACCTGCATAATAAAGGACTGTTGGCATCCATTACTATGTACAGGAGTGTCTTCCAGGATAAATAGTATTTTATTAGAATCTGTTTTATAGCACTGTGAGAAAGAGATGTTTAAATAGGAGTGGATTAGGAACATAAAATCTTCGAGTGCATTAGTAGATAGATTTAAGCAGTAGGGAGTCTGGCAACAGGTGAAATAATTTGTTCTGAAGAACTCAGTAATCTTGTACTTGAGCAGGAAAAGATGTGGTTTTTTAGTTGCAGTAAGGAAGAATAAATGTCATCAGAAATAGTTGTAGTTTTAGAGCATGAAGAAATTGACATGGAGGAAATTACCTGGAGCCATTTGTTTCAAATGACATTAATGTGCGTATTTTCACATGTGCTGCTCAGATTTACATTCTAAATAATTTCCATTCACTTTCTCTAAGTTCACTGCACTTACTTACTAGAATTCCCTTCTTTGCATTGGACACAATTTACAGTCACCCTTCTGGTCTGCTACATGTTGACAGCTTCTGATCTGGTGAAATTAGAGTGTTTCTGTTCACACTGATTTGATGGGAAGTTATCCTTAGAATTGTGGTGCTGTTATTTATATACATTTGGTGTAGAGAAACCACCCGAGCAGCCCAGTGTGATTCACTCTGATACTTACGGAGGGTTTAAAATTTTAAGAATGAATTATTTCCAAAATTGTTTTTTCTGTCTCCTTAGTGTCTAAACTCCAGAATGTGCTCACAGACCACTAGAGTAGTATTAGCTAATCTAGGGCATATTTGCTGCTTGGTTGTTTATATTTTGGCCACTGTTCTGAGTATTTGTTGGATTCTGATGTGAAATTACCTGCTGTGTAAATTTCTTTTCCTCCCTCCATGAGTTTGAAAATCTCTGCAGTTAAAGTATTTTGGCAGCTTTAATTTCTTGGGTGTCTGAATTTTAGTAATAGAATGTTTCTTGAGCTGAATTTTTTTAAAAAGATGCTGATTTATGCAATGAAACTCTTGTTCACAGGATAATGAGTTTATTCCAGAGCTTATTTTCACATTAAAGTTTCAACTTGGAATCTTTTTTTTTGATTGTTATTAGGAATGAGAAACACATTTTGACATTTACCTATTTTAGCATATTTTATACATAAAACCTGCATCCAATGAAAAGCTACTTGTTCATGAAAATGAGTCCTCATCTGGCACAAAATCACACATAAAGACAAGAAGAGTGATCAGGGAGAGAAGGCTTTTGAAGTTCCTTCATTTATATAAATGCATAATTTGAAAAATTCTGGTGTATTTATTTATTCAGTACTATTATGTACTGTACAGTCATTTTTAAAGCTGATTTTACTTTCCACAGTATAATTGTATTCTCTGGTAGCCAGTTAAGGCTAAGTTGAACTAGCGATATTTGTAGAAATATAGGGGAAAACATCCTTGCAGAAATTAGTCTGATTCGTATTTGATAAAAAAAAGAGGTTGACTGTTTCTACACAGGTGCTGGGCCATGAAGAAAGAAACAAAAACCAAAAAGTTGTGGCATAAGTGATAGAATTATATACTTATTTACTGCAAAATGCTCAAATTCTGAATTTAACTTCTTCATAAAGCTGCTCATTCTAGTATGTGGCACAGTGATTCTCTATGTGTAATCTTTCATAGCTGTCAAAGTTTGGAACATCTTCCCATTTAATACAATTATCTTCTTAAGGATGCCTGAAACCCAGGTGGTTGTAGTATTAAGGTACTGGGTGTAAGGTACATTGTGGATGCCTGTGTTATAATGTGCTAGTGCAGTCACATTAAATGTCCTCATTTTCCCTTCTTGTCTTTCCTTCAGCTTTTTGCCACTGTAATAGTTGTAATGTAGTGACTGCTCTTCAGTAGTTGTGTCTCCAAGTTTAATAGAATAATAAAACAATCATTTATCGATGGCGTCCTTACCTGGAATTATTGTGCCACTATTTTAACAAAAAGGAACGGCACCAGATACTCAGTTTGTCCTGAAGTAGCTGTCAAATTAAAGGCATGGATTTGAGACCTTTGACCAGAACTTTTGAATCTCATTGCGTGGAGCTCTACTTTTAACGAAATGATCTGCCTTGCCTTTTCCACCTCCTTCGAGCAGTTTCTATTTATGTTTAAATACAGCTTTAATAATTCCAAGTTGAAGCTGTCCTTTTAACAACCTGACCATGGGACATGGGACTTTCCACCTTCAAAGTGTTTTTTGCTGGGACAGTCAGATTGAGGCCCACAGTCTTTCACTATTGGCTACTGCCAACATAGTATCTGAGGAGAGCAGTGCTGTGCAAATGTTTCCCTTTCCTTTGTCAGTATTTTAATTAAATCTGTATTTCCACTCAATATGCCTGATAACTAATGGTGCTGTGCTGGGGGCGGCAAAGCCTCCCATCACCTCCAAAGCAAAATATTATATGAGACTAGAACTGTTCTAGAGTTTGGAAAGCAAATGATAGGAAAACTTATTCAAAAGAGGCATCCCTGGAGAGAGACCCCTGTTCTTTTAGCTCGCAAGATAAAAACACCAAGCTTATGTTTTTAAAGGGAAAGGAATATAATGGTAAAAAGACAGAATTTTTAACAGATCTATACCTGCTCTTTTTCATTTTCTTTCTCAATGCTGTTGACTTCACTGTGAAACCTTAGCAGTTAATTTAACCTCTTCCTCTTTATCTTTATTTGAACTTTATTTGTATGTATTTTACTTCCAGGAGTGTTACTGGTAAGAGATCTACATTTGAACTTTGGGAACTATGGAGATTTTTAATACAGATGGAACAGCTTGGCATTAGTTTCAGTATGCAGCTTGTGCTTTTGTAGTGATTCTGTATCTAAAATTGAAAAGATACCACTTAAAATTAAAAAACCTGTGGTGCCTTTTTCTGAGCTATGGCAAATAGAGGTAATGCAAAATTCCAGAACACTCTGCAGTAACAGGATAATAAGTATTTGGCTGTCAGCTGGAGACCTGAGCTGGGCTATGCTTTTGGTTTGTTTTGCTGGTTTTGAGGAAGGAATAGCTGATCTTTCCACTGGAGGAAAAATGAGTTTCACCTTACCCAGTAATAGCCTTTAATAATTTCCAGTTTCTGGAATTCCTTTAATCAAATACATTTGGTCAGTTATTTAATGAGTTCTAGCCATTTTCTCTCATTCTTCTTAATTCCTGATTCCTCCGATTTCCTCTTAAAGGTTTTGTCTATTAACCTTACTTCCTTCCTTGTATCATGCAGCTTCAAATTCTTACTAATTGTTGATATTTAGCCATAAACTAAGATAGTCTTCCTTAATGGAGACTTCACTTTGTCTTTTCTCTCCAGACAATTTGTATGGAGGATAGATTTTTGACAGGGAGAAAAAATGGCAAATATGGAGCCTGTTAAACAAGCAAAACCTCCACCAGGATTGCTGCGGAAAAACATGATTCACTCTCATGTGAAGTTAATGGAACTTTTACTTCCTAAACATGTTTCATACTAACAGTGGTTCAGGTAAATAATTTTTATCATGCAAGTGACAATGCAAGAATCATCTCATTAAATGAGCCAGAGAACTCAGCCTTTTTCCAGCCTTCCAGTGGATAGCAATTCTGTCCCCTTCTCTTTATGTTACCAGAGTTACCGGCAGGGAAGAAATAAAGGGAAATCAGAATATTCTGCCTTACTTGATAGCTTACCGAAAGGGAGATTTTATGACCATTTTTAGAGCCTTTAAAGAATGAAATAAATTTAGTGTTTATCAAGTGAGTTGCTTTATTGTAGGGGTTTTTTTTGGCTTTCATTAAGAACAATCCTGGAATACTGTGCAACAACGGATCTTGGTTCGCATTTGGACAATGTGTTTCTGAAAATGTTGGCATTTGGTATTTTATCTTCCTTCACAATATTAGTTGGCAGCATTTTCCTGCATTATAACTAAAGTAATTTTACAGTGTCCTCTTTGTAGTAGAAAGAACAGGTTGTCTCAAAACTATGTGTTCAAGGATAACCTGAGATGTTATAATATTTTCACCTACTTCGAAGTTACTTCAAAGAGATTCCAAGTTATTGTCTTTTTTTTCCTCTTTTCTATCTCATTTTACAGAGTAAAAGTTTTGAGTGTTGTCCATGCAAGAAAGAATTATCTTTGTCAGAGAAGGATACATGATACTGTCTTGTACCAGTACTGGAGGTCCATTTTAATGGGTTTCTTCTATTCTGGAAACAACAGTCCGATAGCATTACCAGTGTGTCATTACCGGTGCTGTAAATGTCATTACAAGTTGTTCTATCTAGGCTTGCTATTTATGTNNCGAAGTTACCTCAAAGAGATTCCAAGTTATTGTCTTTTTTTTCCTGGTAGTGCTATCTCTAATACCTCTACTACCTCTTTTAATTTATATGTTCACCCATGGAAAGTTTGCCATACCCATGCAACGTCTCTTATCCTACTTTGTGCTAAAGCATAGTTTTAAAAAGTGATTCTGTTTATAATTCCAATTTCTATGTATCTTAACTCTGAAACATTGAAATAGAAAGTTTTCAAATAAGAATGCTTCAAGCAGGTAGTGAGTGTGTTGCCTTCAGAGCCACTAAGACCTTCTCCCACTATTGCAGCATCCAAAAGGAACATTCCTGATGCCAGAGTTGTAATTTACCTAATCCAAATAAGGAAACAGAGTTCCCAAAGAAAGTGAGTTAGATTAACATCCGATATTGAATCCAAGATCCAGTCAGGGAGAAGATGAGCATGTTAATCTTAAAATAAATTGGAAATATAAATAAATATTGGGACTATTATAGGACTTTTGATCATCCTTACCTGCTTGTATTGAAAAATATCTGTATTGTAGGCAGGAACAAGCAGAAAAGGGAGCTAAACAGAGACGGATGAAGGAGGGCTGCTAATTATTCACAGTTGCATAGAAATATTGCAATATTTGAAAAGTTGTGAAAGTGGCTGAGGACATTGCATGAAATGTATTTATTTATTTACCCGTGTTATGGCTCTATTAAAGTGCAAAATTGTGCTTTCAGTTGCTAGGAAATGTAAAATGTATGAAGACAAAATCCAAGTATTCATTAGAGTAGTCTAAAAAAAAGAAAAAGGCTGTTCTGAGGACAGAGTTTAAGTAAATTATGTATTGAGATGCTAAGGAGTGATTTTTGAACTACCAGTGAAAAATAGTAGCTCTTTATGAAGTGCTTGAAGTTTCACTGAGTTCTGTTTGCTTTTGAGAAGCTTATGCATGTTTTCATATATGTTAGTGTTCAAATACATGGCTTGGTTTTACTTTGATAAATTTCATATCCTGAATATTCTACACTTGGCCATCCAGATTATTATTATTTTTCTGAATTGCTTAAGAAAATAAATTTTCTACTGCCTCTGTTGGTCAGCTTGTTCATGCAGTTATTCTCTACAACCTTTTGGTGCCTTTTGCATATATGAACTATTTTAAACCACATTTGATGAAGCTCTCAAAGATATAAAACTGTGTTTTATATCAAATATATATATTTTAATATATATAAATATATTTTATATCAAATATATCAGAGCTAAGTTAGGGTTGTGAAGGGAGTAAGCCTCCCTACCATAAGCTGGTTGCTGGTTGCCAGAGAATGTGTAAAGCTCAAGGTGTAGGAAACTTCACTGTTTTCAGAACTGAGGGTCTCCTCCTGTCTGCTGTGAATTGTGTACTTATTTGGTCTAGAGTAACTTATGCCTGTGCATTTCTCACTGTGATTCTTTGCATGTGGATTGCAGGGAATGTTGCAATAGCTTTTTGATGGGCAGACTTAGCTGGTGGGATGCTTTCTCCTTGACCATATGTAAATTTGGGACTGAAAAAGGTATTCTTGTCACATTCAAATGTCAGGTATTTAAAGGAGTTGACAGTGAAGAATGGTACTTAGCTATGTTACATCATTTCTATTTATCAGATACTGTTCTCAGAGAACTAAGGTTGTTGATGTAACAAGCAGTTTTCTGGTAAACAGGTAGAAAGTAGTAATTTTTTTCTCTCAGACTACTGTATTCACCCTTCTTTTTTTCTTCTTTCCTTCTTCCTTTCAAAACTCTTTGACAGATGCTAAGGTTAATGAATTTTAATTTTAATTTGGCCTTTTCCTTGGGTTACTGACAGTTCCTTCTACACCACAGAGACCTTTCTTTTCCAGCTCACTTCATGTTTCAGTAAGAAGTAGAGTATCTGATGGAAGCTTCTTCATGAATAAGTGAGCCCAACTGGAACACAGCCAAAAATGTCAGAACTGGCTCCCTGATTCCCAGTCTTGGGTTTTACCATGGTTTGAGAGATTAGATTCATTAACCTCTCATTAGAAACATGTCAATGCTAAAATCCCACAGTATGCTAGACTCAGCTTATTAGAAATCCCAAAAGGCCAGTTAACATTAAAGAATTAACATTTCCTATTCCAGAAGTTAATAGTAGATTCCTGATTTGGCTCCATTCCATTTCATTGATATGGTAACTTCTTAGGTGCTTTTCCCTTTAGAATTAGTAAAAATGTTATTTATCCAAAAAGAATGGTTTGATAAAGAAGCTTTTATCATAGTAGAAATAGAAGCACTTGCAGCATGAAAATGCTTACTTTATTGTAACATTTTCTACATATGTGTGTGGAGAGCACTGCATGTCTAGAATATGGTATACTTTTTGGCTATAGATGTAATAACACTTTCAAGAGTTATCTCTGTACCAGAGATAACTTATACAGAGTTTGCTATTTATAGAAGAATATTAAATCCTACTTGAGCAGGTCTAAATGCATCCAGATATTAAAGCACTGTGTTTAGTTCCAGAGTTCATAGTCTAAGGTAAAATAAAATATCATTTCCATTGTCTTTTGACCTCAGGAGCTTTCTTCTCTAATGAGAATCAGGACTGCAAAATAATTTGAGTAAGATGGAATTCATTCTACATCAGTCATATTACATGGCTTCTGCTCAAGCTTCGTGTGAATGCTGGTTAAATCCATAAAACAAGAAGTAAATGACCCTTTACTGGCAATACATTTTTGTGTGTATTCATCTGCTACTGTGAGCAAAAAAAGAAATTTCCATTTTGTGTGGCTATTATAAGAAGCATGAAATAATGCTTTTGAATCGCTTAATGTCATTGCTTGAAATGGAAAACAGTATTTTCGAAGACATTGCACTTTGTTATTCAGAGCTACGCTTATCAGCCACCATTATTAGGACATTTGGCTGCTATTTCAAAGTACAAGAGTGGAACACGGGGTCATTAGTAGGGAAATGAGAAAGAATTCGACTGGCAAACCCAGGCTCTGCTCTCCCTGAGACAGTAACAAGAGCAGCCACCAGAAAAAACACAAGACTGGGGGGATCCTGTATTCTTCCCCTGCCATACAGAAGGCAGTAACTTAAACAAAAAGAGTGAACAAGGACAAGTCCCTGCTTGGAGCAGCAGGCAGTCCCCCTCTTTGCCTACCTCGCCTTCCCACATGCTTGTACACAACAACGATGAGGCTCTGGATGTGAAAGGTAAGGATGATGTGCATGATGGCCCATCTACACTAGAGATACTGCTGAATGGAAAGGACGGGCCCCTGTATGATGACCACCTCCACAAAGAAGAAAAGATGGGCTGTGGTGGTAGGTGACTCCCTTGTGAGGGGAACAGCAGTCCACTGTGCTGGATAGACCCTCCTCTTAGGGAAGGCTGCTGCCTCCCTGCGACCTGGGTTAAGGACATCACTAGGAAAGTTCTCAGGCTAGTGCAGCCCTCGGACTATTACCCACTACTGTTCTTCCATGTGAGTGATGACAAAGCTGTGAGGGCCAGCAAAAGAGATGTCATGGTTTGTAAGGGAATTCAGAGCCCACTTGTGGGCAGCAATATTGGAAGACAACAAAAGGGAATGATGTCAGATTATGTCAGTACTTTGCTATCCATTAGGAAGAGCTCATGGAATGCTGTTTACCAAGCATGGCTACAGCCCATGGCACACTTGTCACTTTGTAGTGTGCTGCATCCTTGTATGGCAGTACGTCTTCTAGCCACTAGCACCTGGTTCCAGAGGTTGTATTGGTCTCTGAATGTCAGTCCTGCAATTTTGTGTGTTTTAGTCATGTCAGAACAAGACCACTGCAGTCTCCCCTGAGGAAGTTTTAGCTTCACCCACTGGAACAGTCTAGCATATATGTTTTGGTGAGATTACTGAGTAGGGTGTCTTTGGAAGGGCAAGCCTGAATCAACTATCTGAATGAAAAACATAGAAGTAATGGATTTACAGAAGTGTTTTCCACAGGAATAAAATGTATCAACATCACTAGAAAAAATAGTTTTTTAAAATACAGAAAGATAGCCACCATGGTTTCTGTAAGAGTAAACTGTGACCTTTTGCTTCTGGGATTTGTTTGGAGGAGCTATGTTACAAGTAATAATTTCATTTAGATTTGAATTTTTTTTCTTCCTTTAGAAAGCATCTGAAAAATTGCCTCAAAAGATCAATAAAGAAACAAAGCTGTAGAGAAGTTAAACAGTCACTGAGGAAATAAGAACAAAACGATCAGTGCACAGAATATGTAGTTAACAACAGCATGATTTCTTTTAAGTGCTTTTTCAAAAAAATGCTTGAGTGATTCCAGAATCACACTCAGTAGAGAAGAAATACTCTCTCTAGATATTTTCCAGTTATACACTATTGTTGGTGTAATTTCAGGGCTTTGGTGTCAATGTAAATTAATGTTTTATTTTGAAGAACTGGATGTTAGAATATCAGAGGTTTGGGTTATGTTTAGAGTTAAGACACTAGAGTAGCTTTCTTCAAAGAAAATTCCAGCCAGGAATTAGTTTTTATTTTACTGATTTAGTGAAGCAAGACAGGGTTGATTTCTGCAACAGAAATACTGTCAATGCTGTTTTCATACTTGACAAAGCAAGTATGAAAATACCTCTCAGTTGCCTTGGTTGTTGAGACACATTTGGCTTCTATTGTGTGCAACCTAGATAATTGTTCAGTGGTTTGGTATTTGTAGTGAGGGTCTTCTTCAGGTTTGTTATGGTTTGTTTGTTTTCTTAAGGATAGCTTTACTATTATTCTTTACAAAAAGCCAAGAAACTTTCCCTAGAATATTGAAGTGGAGAGCAGCTGTTCAGTAGAATAACTATAAGGGAACAGATCACCTCTGTCTGCTGGTGGTTCTTAGTTGCATTTATGCTTTTCAGTATGTGGAATTCCTGATCAGCACAATTTGAAAGTCACCTATGAGATGTGCTTTTGTACAACCAGTTGGAACTGCCGTAAGATTTGTGATGAGTTTTAATTCAAGAGGTTTTTGTTTTCTCTGATACTAAGTACTGGAGGTAATATAGCATATTGCTTAAAAATAATGACATATAAAATCATACTTGTTCACACATATTAATAATAATCGCACAGTAATTCTTGTCTACTTTTATGCACAAACAGAAACTTGGGTTCACTCTGGAAGTTTCTAGAGAATACAGTTTACCAGGAGCTGCCACTGAACCTAAAAAGCAAAGTCACTTTCCACTGACACAGATTGTCCTGGGGCATTATGTGAGCAGTGTTTTTTTTCCCAGGATTGGCATGATTATGTATTGTTTTGAATGTGTTCTTTTGCACAGATGTGCTGCATTCAGAGTGATACTTTTGTAAAGTTTCTTGAGATTCAATATTGAATGATATTATTGCTAATATGGTTTTAAGGACCTTAAGTCTCAAAGCTCTTTAACTGTAAACACCTGCTGGTGCTCTACTTCTGTATTTTTGGAGCTGAAGAATGCTTTGTAAGTTGATGGGGTTCTCTGTTGTGTTTTAGAGGTTTAGGGTTTTTTCCTGTTGAAATGAAATAAACCAGTGTATTAGTGATCAATGTTTTCTGAAATTGCAGTGGGTATTCTCACAAAGGCCAGTGTCTACTACTGATACACTTATTCAGATGCTGTAAATGGGGTTCCTTAATGTATGCTGTAAAAAAAAAAATTGCTGGTTTTTTAGTGCGTCATCTTCAGGGGGTAAGGTCATGCTTGCACACAGTATGTTTGGTTAAGAGGCCAGTTGAAAATGAAAGGAGGTTGTTTCCAATCTCTCTGTTCAGTCACAGTTTAGCTTTCATTTTATATTCTTTTATCTCCAGATAGATTGAACTCTGGAATATAGCACTGTTGGCAACACTTGCTGATTAAATTTACCATGACCTCTGAATATCACAGGGCCACACAATTTTCTTTCTCCTTCTAGCTCCTCATTATTTTAGTGGCACTTTTTTGCAGTTAGGGAGTTCTTTAACTGATGTTAGTGAAACAACGAGCACTGTAATTTGGTGAAAGTATGGATTGTTCATCATGCATTGTGACTGCTGTTCTCATTCTTATGGGAGCTATGTCTGCTTTACCTACATGTGAGTGGGCATCATGACCCTTTATATCACAAGTATTTGGGAAGGTTGGAAAAAGAAGAGTTTTCCTTTGGAAATGCCTTTTTAGTTTAAGTAATTGTTAGACCAATGTTTTCTTTACACACATATTCTTGTAGGTATATGGCAAGCATAGAACCTATTGATGTAACTAGCTTAAACACAGGCATGGTGTTTAATCTAGTTACAAAGAAAACTTTAAGTCCCTGTATGACCAATCCGTACTAGCGAATCCCTATAAAATACTGAACATTGAAAACACTTAATGCTAGAGAATGGTAGAGGTTTCCTAAGGCAAGTTTTAGTACACTTGACATTCTACCTGAAATAAGCACTTCCTTAAAGATATCCTTGTCAGTCTTGTGTGCTAGCTGTTTTTCTGTTGCCATTTCTGGCCTTACTGAGTGATCCTTCTAAACATAATCTTCCTGTAGGAGAACTTGCTTCAGAAGTGCATGCTGGGTGATCTACTTGTATATACTCTGTTTGCATAACAGGCCTCTGCAATGTGTTTTGCCTAGGTGAAGTTGGAAATTACTTCCTAGTTGTTTACTGTCCTTTAGATCTGCAACTTTGGCAAAATAATGGTTGCAGCTTTGAGCTTTAAGGCCTCCAGTATTTCCATCAGTGATGTTTTCTGGTTGAATCATTCATAACCTGGCAATTTTTGCTAATCCAGTGATTGTGTACGGTTTCTAAACAGCTCTTTTACTAAACCAAATTCATATATGCATACAGTAATTATCTCAGTAAGCACATCACATGCAGTGTTTATAAATGGATATGGATCAGCTGTATGCCCCTTACATTATTGTGTGTTTTTAGAGCTAAGGCAAATCTAGCCTTCCAGTGTCTGCCTGCAATCTCCTTTTCAATTACTTTCACATTCAATAGTCATTATTCATAATAGAAGCTTATGTAAGCTTTCTATTTTCGTCTCATTCTAGCTGTGGCATATGAATAACTTTTAATACTCTCTAATAGCAGTGAAATTGCAAGTACATACTTCAGGGCATTTTCTTACTGAGATTTGCTAATGTATGCAATTCATAAAGACCTCAGTGGTCAAGCTGACTGTTCTCCTGTCATTCAGCCCTGTGTGGTGAATTGACATTCAGGAGCTTGTAGCTAATTACACTGGATAATAAGTATACTTCCTTTAACAGTGGCTATTAGCAGAAGGTATGCTTCATATTTTATGTATTCTTTCAAGCTGATGTAATTTTGAGTGATATCCAGGGAAAGGTGGTTCAGCATTTCTTAAATGATGTTAAGTAGATGTACCTTGAGTGGTGTCTAAGAGCCAGTACTTGACAGAAAGGCATAATTCTTGTGATGGACCAACAGAAGCATAACTGTCTTACATCAAGGGAGTATTTCAAGATCCAAAAGATATTAATAAGGCATAATATTTTGACTTCTGCAAAATGAGAGGTTGCTTTCAGGTAATAACTAGTTTACCTGAGAGAGCAAGTTCTAGTATCTGAATCACTCTCTTGAATAACATTGGCCACAAATTGTATGTAAACACTGTGTGTGCTAGGACATTTTGACTTCCTTTGTTCATGTGTCTGGGATGCTTGTTCCATGTATTCTAAGTGCTTTACACAGTCATGCAGTGTTTTTTGTAGAGTTAACCTTTGTAGCTTAATGTGCTCATAAAAAGATTCAGGAGAAAATTACCCCTTGCTTTATGATCTAAAGGTGGTGCTTATAACCAACCAAGAATTCCCATGTACTCCATCCCTGTAGCTGCTGCTGCTGTCTGTATTCTCAGTGCCCTCTTGGCTGCCTTGACAACACTTGCGCAATGTGCCGATGCTTGACTACTTTTCACCAGCCTCCCCACCTCTTCTGGGTCTTTTCTTTTTAAGTCATGGGCTTCTTTTCCTCTCTCATTTTGTGTTCAGATTTCATCGATTCAGTGAAACATGTAGCAGTCATCTTGGGGCTGAGGAAAAGTGGTAGAACAATAGAGTTTAAAATACTCTTAAGCAGCCTTCCTCTCTGAGGAAACATAGGCTGGGTATGGGGGTGCTGGAGGATGGAAGGATACAGATTCTATCAGCCATGCATGAGTGTGCTGTACTGATAATGCTGACACATAACGTTGAAGGGCTTTAAAAACACCATCATTTACAGCTATTCTTAAAATTGGACTGTTTTACACTTAATTTGAGCTGTTTCAGTGTTCAGTTGCAGTATCAGTGCAGGGTAAGAGCACATGGCTTCTTTCTTTTCTTAATACTTCTGTTGCTGTGATGTCACTGTACTTCAGATCTGTGCAGAGCTTTTTGTAATCTTAGGTCAAGTTAGTGTTGCACTGTCTGGTTCTGTGAGCTATTGCAAGAGACCGACACAGTCCTGATTACTAAGCAGAAAACTGTAATTAAATTCTTGACGTCTCTTCAACAAATTTGTCTTTTTCCATTATACAGGTTTCCTGTACTTCCTGTTTCTTGTCCATCTTCCTTTATTTCAAACACTAGCATAACCAGTGAGTCTCAACAAACAAAGAATATGGAGAAGGAGACCTCATTTCTAGTAAGACAAGAAATGAAAGCTCGGGGAGGGAGTGTTTAATGAAAAACCCCACTTGTGTTATACATCATATGCTTGCCAACATGGGGAAGAGGATTTTAAAATAAGGTTGCTGGGGAAGGGGAGCTTCCCTCATTCCATTCCCACCAGTTTGATGCCAGTGCCACTAATAAAATGCCCTGAGCCTGGAGACGGATTGCAGGTCAGCAGAAGAGCACCTGAGGGGCAGCGCAGAGGAATTCCAGACACTCCAGCCAGTAAGTCAGCTTCACTGGGGGCCCAGCTTAAATGCCTCTGTGCAAACACACACAGCATGGGGAATAAGCAAGAGGAGTTAGAGAGGTGTGCGTGCCTACAGGGCTATGATCTTCTTGCCATCATGATGACTGGAGTGTGGGAATGGAAGGATAGGGGGTCTTTAGGAAGCACAGGCAGTGGAGAGGAGGAGCGGGTGTTACCCTCCGTGTTAATGAACAGCTGGAATGCATGGAGCTGGAGCTCTGCCTGGGGATGACTGAGAAGCAGAGAGCTTATGGGTCAGGATTAAAGGAAGAGTGATGTTTAGGGAGGTAGTGCAGTAAGGGTTTTTCAACAACTCTTTGATATTTCAGTGTGCTTATTTTAGTATTCATATGAGTGCTCCCATTCTCACATCACTTAAAAACATTTAATGAAATGCACCATCTTGTACTGATTAGATACTATTGTATGGGAAATCTACTTGTATAGCAGTCTGCTAGATTATGAATACATAAGCCATTAACTTGCAAATTTATTGGCGGGAGCATCTTCTAGACTTCAGTGTTATACATCAACCTTTTGCTTTTAAGCTAGAGAAATAACAGTTTACTGTCTCATTCTCCACACAGAGCCGAAAAATAAGGGGATGGGCAGGAATAACTTCATTGCTTTTCTCCTTAGTTGCCTTTGAAAAAGGCTGTACAAAGTTATGGATAAAATACACTTTATTAATTATTTAGGATTAATTAACTTTTCACTTTTAAGATGTTCATTATTCTGAGATGGTTTAATGAAGCTGGGCAGGTTAGACCTTCCAGTACATTTGATTTCACACTTGGGAGTCTGTCTTACTGCTTTACGTTAATTGGCTGCACTTACCCCTGTGTGCCAAAAGGATCATATTCATAGGAAGATATATCCATTTCACTGGGAACCTATGCACTGAGCTGGGACACTCAGCTGGCCTGGTGGAGCCAGTACCATCCTTTCTACTGTTTCGTGACAGCTGTAAAATTTCCCCTGAAGTCTGTGTATCCAGCTGGAGATTTTTTGTTATTTCTGTGTGTGCGAATGAATGGTCAAAAAAAGGGAAGGTCATCTGGCAAGTAAAATAATTCCAAGGTAGCAGGTTATTTGTTAAGAATGCACACACTAAGTGCATCTGCTGTCTGGGGTTTAGATGATAGGATCCTATAATGCATAAAGGGGTGATCTTGAGCACACTCAAGCAGAACAGGTGACTGTGCAGCGTCTTTGAGTAGAAAATAAAATAATGATGCTTCTACTTTTACAGATTTTGATGTCTGCCTTTTCAAGAAGCTTAAGGGACTGCAGTACTATCACACTGTGTGCACATATTTATATATATTCTGTCATCATCATTTCTGTGCTTCTATGAGTGATATGTGTTGCTTGGCCTGACTTTAAGGACTTTACTGATGAGCAGTTTAATTTCAGAATTCAGCCAGGAACTGGAGTCTGCTCATAATTCTCTTATTGACTTGTGTCACCTTTGGCAAATTGCCTAATATTTGCATTTCTAGTATTTGAAAAATGCTGGTACTTATTTTTGTACACTGCTTCTGGGGGAAGCTAGCTTTAGAGTGAAAAATTGCTGAATAAATTAATATTTATTTCTATATATTAAGCCCATCACTCTAGGATTTCTTCCATATTTAGTTCCTCAGGCAGATATTCAATTCAATAATATTTTTTTTCTGGTACAGTTCCCAAAATTATTTTCAGGGAACTGATTGTGGTGTTGAAAGTACAGAGGATGGAGAAGGCATGAGAGAAACAATGGATGAAATATCTCTGAAACACTCAGGTTTTTTCATGCTTTCTGAACACTAAATACATGGATAAATTATGCATTTTTGTATCATGAAAATTAGTGGGTCTGTAGTAGCAATAATGCTACTCCTTCAGTGTTTTCACCATAATGTTTTGAATTTGGTTTCACTAAAGGTATACAGAACAGTAAAAAACAGTCTTACTTGAGAATATTTTCTTTAGCTATTTCATTTTAAAAAATAAAGTATAACGTACATAAATTAAGATGAGGGTGTAAATGAGAGATCAGAGAATTTCCCAGTGCCAATTATATTTTAATGTTATGGACTACAGATAGATGCATATGTGTGAGATATACATGCATAAAATCTACTAAATTTGTCATTTCTTTGAGAGCCTTCCTTTTCAAATTTCTGATGCTTGTCTGTTTAAAATCTATTTAAAATCCCATGCCTACTGAGAAACTGTGACACCAGTTCAGTCTCATTTTTGCAAAGAAACATAATACTAATTTTTGTGTATGTGTGATCTTGTAGAAGAAAAACAATGAGATTCTATCCAATATATGATGAAAGGAGTGAACAGGTTTATTGTAGCTTAATCAGAATTATCAAAATAGAAGTATTTTGTATAGAAAGTTATTTATAATCAAGTAAGGTAACACTTACATATGTTACACTAGGTTGAAGGAAGACTTAACTGGGTACAATGAGAATAATGTCCTACAAATTTGAGTCTATAGTAAAAAGTGAGGGACAACAGCTCTTTTCTACAAATTCCACACATGTGTTATGAGCAGCTGTCTGAAGGCTTGCCAGCCTCTGTGTTCTCATGGGGGTTGTGAAGACAGGCTGATATAGCTAAATATTTACAGAAACACGAACACACAAAGCGTGGTGCAGCTCAGGATTCAGACTTGAGTGTTTGTGTGCACTTATGTAGGCTCCCACACATGACCTGCCTGCCTGATGTGCCATTTTAGTAAGTGAAGCCTAGAGGTGCACAGCCACTGTAGGACTTCTAGTGAGCTCAGTACACTTCTGGCTGCCTTCCTTCTCCTGCAAACTGTCCCAGGGCAGACATGGTGCCAGCACGCAAGGATGTTTGGCTCTCCATCTCTCCAAAGCCACCTTCTGCCCACGAACCAAATTCCTTCCAAATTGCTATGACAGTCGATCAATTACCATATGTTAGCAAAAACTAAGGAACTAGTTATAATAATAACTGTAATAGTTGTAAATAGTTATAACTAGTTTATAGGTGAAGCAAAGCAATAATGCTCAATGAAACATTAATTTCAACAGTGTGAAGATCAAATGGTAGGAGAGACACTTGGACATACGTCACTCGTACCGGACTAATTACAGCTATGTGCTGTGTTTAACCCATGCTGTGGCTGCACCAGAGAAGTTGTATTCCTGTGCACCTTCCACTACAGCTGACTGCAGGAAGGCACCCATCTTAGCTGAGAGAGCTGATGAGAATGGGGTCATTCTGACCATTCACCATAAATTGTTATAAAATAATCAGTAATTATAAAATTACTTCAACCTAGGTCCAGTAACAAGGGTGAGATTTCAGTGCTTTGGATTTTGGTGGTGCCTCCTTTGAGGTTTTGTTTCTGCACATAAGTTGTGCCTGGTGGCTGTTCCTCTAGGTTTTTTTTGAAGGATCTTGGCCAAAAAAATACAAAAATTTTACTGAGATTAAGCAATTTATCTGTCCATATTTCATTCAGGTTTTTGTTACTGCACATTTTGATGCCCTTTGATAAGAAGGCCTTTTTTATCTTTCTGCAAAAAATAAAACCGTACATGGCAGATATAGACGTGGAGCTGTCAACTCAGCTAGCAGCAAAATAAATTTTCAAATTTCTCTCAATCAGCTGTTTCCATCAAAACCAGCAACTGTTTCTAAAAAAAGATAGTATTCTTCAGTATTCTTTTGGTTTGTTGTTTTGAGGTTGCTTTTTTTAAAAAATATACAAATCTGATTGCATTCAGATAATTAAAATGCCGTAACAGTTTTCACATTTCATTGCCTAATTAACAGCAATAAAGGCCACACTAAATCAGGATGAATCTGTAATTTCATCACTAATTGCACAAGTGCGAGTGTCAGAATCATAATAAGATGCACAAATCTGGAGGTAATGAGGCTGTGGCTGTCTGGGAAATTAGAGCAAGTGCTGGCACAAATTGTACAGCAAGGTTTATTCCCATTGTATTAATTATATGCTTGCACAGGGAATTGTAACCAACTCAAATTACTTTAATTTGTGAAATTCATGCTCTAGCTATGAACCTGATATCTGAGCATGAAGTTGGGTTCCCCATCCCTCCCTCATTTTAAAAATTGTGAAGCATTTCAGTGCCCTGAAATGTTTGTTTAGATGTGAAGACTGTGACATTCTAACATGGAAGGATATTGCAGCACTGATGGCAGCACTGTTGCATAGTGACCATTTAGTGCTGGTGGGACCATCCTACTATCTAGGACACCCAGGCTTTCTCAGGTGGAAAGGAGTTTCAGTAATACCAAAATCAAGAATATGGCAAATAAAAATATTTGGGGCACAGATTGTGACTGGTATAATTTAATTTAATCTCTTAAGAAGTGTAATACTTCTTTGATAAACTGAAAAATACCAGCTTGACTGTTTCAGTCAAGTGAAAGTATAGTTTTGCATTCTAACAAAAACCTGTTGCAGTGCTACAGACTAATAAATACTGATTGGAACTTGTTGATTCCTGTCAGGTTGGTTGATTTTATGAACAGATCATGCAAGTTAATCTGTGTTTTAGACCAAGGTGATTAAATGATTTGTGCTGATTCTGTCCTGAGGCTGTATGATAAACTACTGAGTAATTTGGATGTTTATACATCTGAATTGACTTTTTTGGAACACATACACATTTTATGTTGGTAGCCAAGGATGACAGTGACCTTTCTCACATTGAAGTATAATTTGGTAATACTTAGCACCCAAATTTCATACCGTAAGATTTTGTTCTAAATGCTACTAGACTGGTACATAGAAAATTTTCTGTAACATGCTCATAAAATCACCATTCATTCTATCTATATTCAGTTTTTATGTTGTAGTAATGTTTCTAATCAAACTGTTAATATCATACCTGCTATCATTGCCAAAAGGGTTGTTCAGAAAGGGTGGAATGAATTATATTTCCTGGGTTCTGTTTGTTATGATGTTGTAAAGTTGTAAAGGTGCCAGTGAGTTAATGATTATTTTCAGTAACATGATAAACATTTTAGAAGAAGAACATTGACAATCCCAGAGTGGGAAAGCTTGATTTATTCACTTTCCCTACATAAAGGTTGTTACTAGCAGGGTAACTCCTTGTATTAGGAGTTAATAGCTAAAAAGTTTATTCCAAAACCCTTCTCTAGTCATACTGAATGCAGCATTAGCTGTTGTAGCAGCCAACAGTGCTATATTCATTAAATCTGAGAGAGAGATACCATTTCCAGTTTCTGGTAGTCACCAGGAAGAGCTGGTGTGTATTACCATATAATGGGTCAAGTTCCTGGTAAAAGACTATGAACAGCCATCTTGTGTGTGAAACATGTATTGCTTGAGATGAGAACTATCTTTCAATCAATCAAAACAAAACCTTGATGCATTTCACTGCATCTTTGCCCCAAACTGGCGTGTGGTTTTGCTCACGTTTCCAATCTTGTTAATTCTTTTAGGTCTTTTCATTAAAGGAAAACAGTAGTAGCCTTGTAAAACCTAGAGTGGCACGAAAAGATTTTTCTCCATTTGGGTTTTCTTAATCAGCCCAGTTGGACTTACTCAGTGCTCTGCAGATAGTCTGTGACATTTACCAGCATGTGGGGTTTACCAAGGTACAGATGAAGCCATATTAATGACTGCCAGCATAAACCCAGTACTCACATCTTCATCTTTTATTAACAGATGGTATAGAAGAGGTTCACTGTGGTTTTTCATAGGACTTGCTGATTGCTACTTCAGGAGAAAATTTTATCTGTGTCCTTTCCTGTTTGGCACAACTTGCTCTTAAGAGCAAGTAATTTGATTTAAAAGTTGAAATTTGACAAAACCATGGTTCTGACACCTCCCATAAAGCTGGTTGTTCCATCCCAAGATGCCATCTGTCCGGATCCTTGTTTTTAGATTCCTGTTCCCTGGTAAAAGATTTTGGAAATCATAAAGCTCTAGGAGTTCTTGCCCTAAGAAGACAGGTGACAGACTGCAGTGTAACTCGCACAGTGAGTGGCTGTGTGCTCTGCTCTGAACTTATCCCCAGTCTTTAATGCGTAGCAGGCATGTCCTTTCAACTCTGTCTTAGAAGAAAAACTTTCAGTGGAAATTACTTCTTTTTTTCTTAATTTTTGTTCTTCAGATTTCCCCACAAAACAATTAGATATTTTTTGAATTCAGCCTTGTCATGTAGCTGTACATATTGTGACCTTTTATTTGACTTTAAGAAAATTGTGTTGTCCATCGTATTGCTTCAGAAATTATTTATTATTTGCATCCCAGTACAGATGTGCTGTAATCAGGAGCTAACACTCAATTTTCTTTTTTTTAAGAGCTTTTGCATATCTGTGAATATCAAGAAGACTAGGAGGTTTGGGAACAAGGAATAAGGGGAAAGGAAACAATGTGTTTTCTCTTAGTATTTATTTTCTAGACTAGTTTAAATTTTTTCTACAACATACCTTTTTCAGTTTGGTTGGATAGAACAGAGGATGCTGTTTGGCATCCCAAAAATCCCAAAAGGTGCCCCATGACATTGGTACCATGCACAGGATGAATTCCATCTAGCCACCATCATAGCTTCTTGAAGCTTCCGGAGTTTCTATTTATCTCAAACATGGAACTGAGATGCAGGAAAGTGAATTTTCTCAAACCTTAGAGGCAATACTGTAGACAGCATTCTCTTTCCATGTTCTCATACATTGTCTCTATGTATATTTAGTATTGTAAGGATCCACTGAACTGGTGGAATTCTAGGAAATTATCAGAAAGCAATTGAGAGTGTAAGAGGGTCTGGAGTAGAAGCAGCAGCTCAGCACTGAGAAATGAATGGGTTTTTATCTACAATTTACCGGTGGCAGTGCTAATCAGATATCTAATGATTACATCTTTTCCTCTTCTCTTGCTTTTCTATGTAAGTCGGTTTAACAGATGCCGTTTTGAATGGTAAGAAATACTGAAACATGATTAAAAATTGAATACCTAAGTTTATTGGTAATGATGATCTAAAATAATAGGTGTAAAACTCTAAAGCAACAATATGAATTGCAGTTGACCTAGTTTTTTGTGACTTGATGAGCTCATACTGGCTTTGAAGGTGCTCAGGCTTGCATAGAATAAATTATTATTCTGAAATGTGATTATCCTGTTGAACTGTGGTTAGAACTCATTGTAACTTCATTCATTATTCAGAAGACTGTAGCCTTAATAGTAGCTTAAGATACATGTCATGTATTCGTAATGAATTAATTTGCTTTCAGCATTGATCAACGCTTAATGTATAATTAGAGAGCAGATTTAACAGTCTGCTAGGATGATACTCTCTGCTGCATAACCATTGTGCTCATATCTCACAAAATCCGGGGCAGAGAGAGGCCACTAGAGAAAGGGTTTTTTTCACAACAGCACTGTTATTGTTCAACAAGCAAAGATAATATGTTGTGTGTTGCTGGATTTCAGAGTGTAATATTTGTGTGTTGTATTCACTGAGTTGGTACTGGAAGGCAAAGTAAGATGGAATATGCTGTGTCTAACACTGGCTTTAGAATTTGAATGGCAGGAATGCATAACTGTGCTGCCTGAGGTTGTAGTGAGGTGGGGTCGGTCTCTTCTCCCAGGTAACAAGCGACAGAACAAGAGGAAATGGCCTCAAGTTGCACCAGAGAGGTTTATGTTGGATATCAGGAAAAATTTCTTCACTGAAAGGGTGCTCGGGCATTGGAACAAGCTGCCCAGAGGAGTAGAATCACCATCCCTATGATAATTCCAGAAGACATCTGGAATTGGGGACATGGTTTAGGGGTGAGGATGGCAGCTTTAGGTTAACTGTTGGACTTGATGATCTTAAAGGTATTTTTGAACCTTAAAAATTCTATGATAAGGCACATAACAGTTTTAAAATAAACCTAGGATGAGCTATAGCAACAGCTGAAATTAGATCCCTCTTTTGTGTGTGTTTGAATGTTTTGCTATCTTACATTACCCTTAAGGCAGTAGGGTAATTGGAAGGCCTAGAGGGACTTGTTGCTAAAAACACCCTCCCTCCCTTTAATGAGCTTGCACAGTTACAAATAAAGAAATTCACAGGAAAAACAACCTGTTCTCAGCATTTATACTTCTGCTCTTCACTCAGAACTTTTACAGAGGTGTCCTGTAGAAATACTTTAGAGCAGTGTTTGAGGGCTTCTATCTATTCAGGCATAGAGTGTTTGAATTACAGAAGGAATTTATGAATGAATGAATGAATGAATGAGTAAGTAAACACTGTATGCATTTCCTTCTTAGGAATTTCTGCAAGTATAACCCTGTTTCAGAAGAACACTTGGCCTGTGCTCTTCGCTGATGAAAGCCTGGGCACAGCTGCCCCAAATGCATATTGATAAATAGCTGTCCTTGGTTAGTGTAGGTCTGAAACCCTGAAATATATACAGCATTCAACAGGTTCTAACAAGCAAAAGTCAGACGATACTCCTTATGTCGCACTGACCTTCTGGGTTGCTCTGAGAACATTGGAAGAGCTATAATGTCATATGGGCAGCTGTAGTACAGCATGGCAGTCAGCCATTCACAGACAACAGCTAAAAGCTGTTTTAGTGAGCACTCATGATATATTTAAACACAATTTTCATATTACAAGCAATTAGAATAAGTGGTTTATGGAGAAAATGAAAAGTTTCAGCACATTAAATATGATAATTTTATCCCTTGAAATAGAATTAATATAAGGTTACACTGTATCTAATAATAATTATAAAATAGCATCATTCTTCTAATTCCAGCTGGCCAAATGTTTGGTTGCTGAATGTTTTTCAGTGCAAATATTTGCTGAGCCATGTGAGACTGTGAAATGGCTTGAACAAAATAGTAATCCCTAGTCACCCCATCAAAGCACTGACTTTCTGAGGTTACTACTTATCAAACCAAGACACTTGAAAGGCTTTAAATTTGTAGATTTTCCACACATTTTAGAAAGATTCTTCTGACTGCAGCTGTAACTTAATCTAGCACTCCTCACAGGAACTGTTAAGATGTAAAAACTGATGTGTTATCACTGGGTACAAAACTGCAATAAGAGCCTCCTGTAAAAGGAATATCACACAGGCAGAGTTCAGGAGAACATGCTGCCCTATACATAGGAAGAATTACAAGTATCGCTCACTGCAGCAGCTGTAGCAATTAGCCAATTAAACAGGTTTTATTGATGATCTGCAATAGCTAATAAACTTTTAATGAGCTATAAAACACCCCACGGATCAATCTTGCTATTAACAGGCTGGATCATAACCAATACTTGTTAATTCTAACTAGCCTTATTGCTGGGATATGGAAGGAGTAAGTGGACTATATGCCAAATGTAAAAGTGGAGAAATCATTCCAAATAAATTCTGATAGTTTAGGGAATATTTATAATTTCCTTCAGTAGATAAAAAAACCATTTTGAAAAGGAGGGTCTGGGGGCATCTTTTTAGCTTTCCATGTCATTAAGTCAAGGATGAGACTTCCAGCCATCAGACTACAGCACAATCACAGAAAAGCTGATAAAGGAAAACCAGGAAGGTTTGAGGGGATTAGGGATTTTCTATAGTCCTATATAATACAAAACCATCTCTAGGGGAAACGCTGTTCCAAAACACAGGGCTTAAGTAACTTTAGTAACTACTTGCCTGATACTGTATTTTTATCTGATTGGCTGAATGTTATTTTTCTCAACCAAAATGGTTATTTAATCTTACACACTGGCAGCTTGGGGTTTTTGTAAGATAAAAACATAGAAGGCTAATATGGAGATATTTAAGGATTAAGAAGTTGTAGAAAGTAAAATGTTGACAGATAAGTTATTCCTAAAAGTTTTAAAATACCATACATAGTAAAGAACTCAAAAAGTATCTAATCAGTATTACTGTTATAGGATAAATTCATTGGGATTCTTAGGATTTTGAGTAAGTGACTGATATAAGCTGGAACTGTGAATTTATGGGAAGTTCTTACCAAATTTCAAAGCAGCGTCAATGTTAATAGTTTGCATTTTTTAATTTCTGGTGTCACATTTACTTGTGATTAGTCCAGTACTGTTATTTCCATCATACTATTACCCAAATGTCGGTTCAGCTGAAGATTCAGATTGCTGTTCAGGGAAATTGCCATGATCCATGCAAATGCATCCAATTGTGCACTAAAGGACACAAAATAATATTGCTTAATATAGGTCCTCTTTCTAGCTCCATGCATGAAAAGCACTTACCTCAGTGTAACATAAAGTCCATACATTAAGATTTCAAATATTAATTTTTTTGCACAAAATACAAAACAAAATTACAAAATTGTAGTCTTCAAGTCTGAAAAAAAGAATTCTTTAATGTCCTGGAGTGTTTTTCTTTATCTTCCTCTTTGGTACAGCATTGTAAAGGAAATTTCCTGCACCTAAAGTAACTGATGAGCTCAGAGTTTTTTGTAAGTATTTGCTTGAATGCTTTATAAGTATTTGTTACAGTTTGCAAATGTTTGGAGTTGGCAATAAAAATATTTGCAGGTATCACTACTGGAGAAAACATTCCCAATGTAAAGTGTGTGAAAGAAACGGTAGCACAAAAAAACCCGTCTCTTAGTAGATGAGAAATGTTGCAACAAGGATCAGCCCTGTAACCATCAAGGCTGTCCCAGCAAAAACTTCAGTTACACTTCACTTGTTGCTAGAAAATTACTTTTGGTTTCTTGGCCATGAGTTAATTGAAAGTATAAATAAATAATAAATAAAAGCCACTCTACTAAAGTTTTAAGTGAAATCTGTTACTGCAGCAACTTAAGATTTATCTACAGGATGTACAGAACCAATACAGAGACTGTGCGTAAAGCAATAAGATGTTGGCTTCAGCTGACTTCAGCAGGTCTCTCTTGTTCCAAAGTCACTACAAAAGCAATATAAATTCGAAACAGTACAGTGTGTAAAATGCCATTTGGTGTTCATTTGGTTTGCATCTGCTGTGCAGTCAAGTACTTAAACTTTTTCACATGGGCTGTAACCAAATCTTTTATCAGGGATGAGAATGGGAAGTGGGGGTCTGTGGAGTAACACCAAAATACATCGGTAATACATCCTGTTCCTATGGTATAGAATCAGTACACAGATAAGTTCTCCAGAAGAGCTCACCCAACTCTTTAAGATCGGTTGAATTGTTTACTTTCAACTTGCAGCAGTTCTAATTAATGTGGTGAGATTTCTTCAGGGATTTCACAGAAAAATTAGGTTGCTGCAGTTGGGTCTTACCTAGAACACTCGGCAGGAGCTGCAGACAAAAAAGCTGGGCAAGCAATGAAAGGGTGGCATAAGCACCACTTGGTTCCGTTGCTGCATGTGCAGGTTGCTGGGTTTGAAGTTCACCATCATCCTTGTACTCATACCTTTTCTGGGCCTCTATTGGTTACTGTGCTGTCACTCTCCTTGCTCCCCTGATAGTTTTCTTGGAGGCAGATCCTTGTTTATTCCCTGGTAATGGATTATACTTCACAACTGTCTAAGTTCCTAGATGTGCATGAATCCTGCAAATTCACTGTTAGTACAGACTCTTCCTGAGCTCCTGCTGTACAGTTTTATTTTGCAGTTTGTCTTGTCAGATATTTGTGTTATTTAGAGGAAAAATGAACAAATAAATACCCACTGGGTTTTGCTAATGGGTCTAAGAAAACAAACACTCTTCCACTTTAGCTAGAAAAGGAACCATACAGAGAGCATAATAATAAATGTCTGTGTATTTCTTATGGGTTTATTTTCCTCGGTAAAGTATTGTTTGAAGATAATGTCAGAGCCTCTAGAAGTTCATTATTCCCTTCCTGCACATAATTTTTACCCTTCTGCTTAGGAAAAAAATATTGTCTGTTTGCTATTTTCTCACCAAAGAGCCATTATGTAACCCCTCCTTTTATAATCTTTTGTCTTTCTCCCAGGCAGCTTTGTCTGAGGATCCAAGTTCAGTAGTACATTTAGAGTTAAAAGTAAAGAGAAGTTTTGTCTTATGCAGCAAGCCCTCGTCCAAGGTTGCTCCCTCTGAGTAGCTGGTCAGCAAATGGTTGTTTATTGCACCTGGCCTTGGAGAGCAGATGCTGCTCTGGCAGAGAAGCTCAGAGTGTGTGCACCCTGAGGCCGTAACTGCTGCCACGTTTTTATAACCTTAAGCAAAATTCATAACTTAGTGACTTTCTCTGAATTGTCAGAGGTAGTTGATGGAAATGCATCTTGAAGAAATTATATTTAAAAGATTTATTGGGGACTGCATTGTATGATCTGTAGAGCAGGAAATGTTCTGAAAAGCTCATTGTGATGTTGCTTTTGGATAGAACATGGATGGAATGGCAATGCAAAGGCTTTTTAATGCAAGTGACAGTGATATGGTATTTGCTAAGACATGGATATGGAAGAAGCAAAGACTTTGTGACTTTCACAAAATGTAGTTGGTCAATGCTAGGATTCTAGAATCCGTTTTTGCTTAAGTCTGTAAAAATTATGCATTTATGCACGACTGCATACATCTAGTGTTTAAGTTGCTGTAAGCAGAAAAGAAATTAGGTGCACTGGATTGCCCAAATTCAGGTTTTCATTTGGATTACATTTGTAAATTCTATTTCTCTATTTTGAAAATTTTCATTTTCTATGTTTACATAGTTAACTATTTTGTTACTCCTCTCACTTGCACAAAATGTCAAGTGGCTTCAAAGCACTGGGATTTTTTTACACCTCTGCAGTGAAATGGAGAAAGAGAATGGCATTGAAGTATTTCAGTTTTACAGTTAGGACACAGTTTGATTTTGATCCTTTTCCTGTTCTATCTACATTGCACATTTTGCACAAATTAGCTATTACTGATGGAAAAATTGTTACTCCAAGGGACATGAAGATGTAAAATGTTTAGGTTAGTAGTTGCCTAAAATACTAGAAGAGGGATAAAAATTAATTCCTTAACTAGCAAAGCTTTATGCTGACAAAACTCTGGTGCAGATTCATTTATCTTTTTGTCCATTTTACTTATTCTGATGGAGTAGCTGATTCAGGTGCTGCCATTAAAATCTTGGTCAGTCCTATAGGTGTGGTTTCATTTTGGAGGGATGACAAAGTGGGGTTAAATCATGACATGCCATGACTATTTAAATATGTACTATTTCATGATTAGCCTGGTCTTCTTGACAGGGAAAACATTTTTATTCTTTTATGGGTTTATGTCTTATCCTGAAATGTTGCTTTGTTAATAATTACTGTAAAATGAAACTTTGAGGGATTGTGCACTTACAGGAACGCCAAGATTATCCTATGTTATAACCTAAAACTGAAAACTGGCAAGAAATATGTGTGCTTTGTGATCCCTAAAGTGCTTGTTATTTATGGAGTTTTTGTTATTTTCATTACAAAAGTCAAGAATTCTCATTTTTCACTTTCACTTTCAAGTTTCAAGAATTTTTATCAATCTGGACTTCTTTCACAGCATCATCTCAAGTGTTATCCCTCATGCCTGTGACTTGCCATTATGAAATCTCTGAAGCAAATCTCAATGAACTTCCAACCGTAATATTCAGCCATGGTACCATAGTAGTACTACCTTCCTTTATGATATTGGGTTGCTTGAATGAAGTTTTAGTATGCCACAGTACGTTAGTATGTTCTTCAAATTATGTTTAGAGTTTTGCAAATAATGTGTTTGCTGCTTTTTAATCACAGTGATTGGAAAATAATTTTGATGTTACTTATTTTTTAATAGAGAAGTTAAAATCACTGTAACAAATCCATTTATGTATTAACTGACATTACATTGGCAGTGAATTTTTTAGAGCCAGTTGGTAAGCAGTCTGTTTTGAAAATTAAAATGCTCTCAATGGGAGAATTGAAAAAATAACAAATTACTAGAAAATGTAGCTTATCTCTGTCAACTTGCTGAAATACCATAACAGTGATTAAAACTAACAGCCATTTAATCAATGTACTTAAATTCCAAGGTTTAACAGACTTGAATTCAGAAAAAAATATGATCATGTTTAATGGCTAGTTAGTATTACAGAACCCATATATATAAATGAGAAATCATGGCTTACTCTCTTATTAAGGCATTTCTCAGCATATTTGCATGGTGTATGTTTCTGAAAAACTAATGTTATACCAAATTTCAGAACCCGTGGTCCTTTAAGTATGTTGTACAATTAACTCAGCAAATTAGAGCAGTAACATGCCGGATCTGCTGCAATTAACATTAACAACCTGGTTCTATTTCTAATGCTTTTCTAAATACTGTAAAATGAACACACTTACTTAGATTTACCTTGGACTTTAGTATCTTCCCAGGCAAGGTTTATATACACCAAATCAGCACTTATTAATATGATTCAGTATCTCATCTGCTTTTTTCTGATTCCTCCTGAGCCACAAACTTTGATGATTGACGTGTTCTGTTAGTGCTTGTTCCCATATGGGGATTAAACCATGACTGATGGAACTGTCCCAGACTTTTTCATTTACCTAGATTTCTCCCTCATCTACTGCAATCGCACCTACTTGCCCTGTGGGAAAACAAAATTGAAGCAGGTGGTAAAACCAAGATAAGTTTTACATTCACCTAACTGATTACAGTACTTATGGGCAAAGTAATACAAATGATTTCTGGTTTGTTATTTATTTCCTGGTTCAAAGGGATGTGTAGCAGACAGTGGCATCGGCTGGAAATTGGCAAAGGCTGGTTAAATGTGACCCTTAGCTGAATATCCTGTATGATTTGTTGAAATGTTCTTGATAGATATCATGAGCTTCCAAACACCAGAACTGGGAAATGCATTCAGAATACTTTATGAAGTTAGTGAAACAGTTTATCACTTGTAGTTCCTGTTTCTGTGGTCCTTTCTTATTAATTTCTAATATTTTGTTTGACTTCTTGGCAATTTTTGAGTGCTAGACTTGTGTTAACAGAGAACAACCTGTATAAACACCAAGGTTATTTTTCTGGGTGATAGCAACTTATTCAGAACCCATATTTTTTTTCTCATAATTATTATTTTGTGTTTATTGGCATCCGACTTTAGTTGCCATTTTATTGCAACATAATTTGTTTCTCTGAGCTTCTGCAACTCATTTCGGTCAAGTTTGGTTTTTAATTGGCTCTGAGCATTTTCATATCATCAGCAAATTTTGCAGCCTTGCTAATTTTTACAGATTTTTATTTATATGGAGTGAACTGCAGAGGTCACAACACAGATATTTGTGAAATGCTGTGCCTTCTTTCTGTTGTGAAAACAACCACTTACTGTTGCCAGATAAACAGTCCATATGTCTAGTAATTTGATGAAAAGGCGTTATTCAGTGCAGAATTATGGATTCCTACTGGTATCTTCTTTCCCTCTTGAGAGGGTTTGAAGTCAGAAAAAGCCAGGCTTCTAAGACATCAGAAATAGAAAATTATGGAAAAAATTCATGTAGCAGCTGTTCTCTCTTTAAGGGATACATCTGTATGCCCAGTTTACTTGCAGCCTGCCTTTGCACTGCCCTTGGTAGGAGATACATGCCTACATCCTGTGGTCACACAGATTAGTTGCCTTACACCAGAGCAGTTGTTGTCTTCCAATTCTGTCATTTCACTTGCTCACAGTTTAATCTGCAGCCATGCTCTGCTCCCATTTACCCGCTGACAGAAAGTGGATAACAGAAAATTGTGGGCTGATGCTCCCATGCATTGCAATTCTCTGGAAGTGACCCTGCCTGGAGGTTGAACCTGGGAATGCTCAGGTCGTGCCAAATGCTTGTGCAGTGCTTTCCAATGCAGGGGCTGGGCTGATAAGCTTGGAAAAACGCTGCCTACAGTCATGGCATTGCCATATTCTTTCAGTTGATCCCTCTGTAGGCTGCAGGTCCGTATGTAACTGGCACTGACTGGACGGCGCGCAGGTATTTTCCAGCGTTCCACTGCAGCAAAACCACGTCACACGCAAGTTTTGGGTTTGAAATACCTTCACTCCCCCTTGGGCTTAGTGTTGCAGAAGGGCATGAACACCATCAGACAATCTTTGAATTAATGAATATTTTCATAAGTGAATAATGCATAAACCCAGCTCTTACTGCCACTAACAATCCATGTTGTTTTATAATGAAATATGCATTTCTTTTATATTTGAAAAACGTAAAGTATATTCATTTTGTGGATAGTGCAAAATTTATGATCTTCTTAATTATTCATTTCAATGCCTTTTAAAGTTTGTAGGTATATTTAAGTGACATGACAGATGACCAATCTGTCCCTTAACAACTCTTGAAAGAAAATATGATAGATTTGGAACTCTTAAGGCCTGAGCCTTCTTTTTTCCCCACCAGTTTAGATGTGATCTCTACAGTCTGGAAAGCCAGGTTGCCCAAAGCATTTGAGCACTTAGTTCTTCCTGAAGTCTTCTGCAGCAAAGGATCTTAGTGGAAGGAAAATATGTGAAAATGTTTGAGGCTCTGTGCTTGACTACCTGCAAGGCAGTGCTCAGTGTGTTAGAGCACCAGATGTAGCATGCAGGTTTTCTGGTACTGTGCCATGTGCAAATTGGAGACGGAAGCATCTAATTTGTGTTTCTTGGCCTTGTGTGTTTGCCTTTATAGTCAGGATTTTTTTTAAAAGAACATTTGTCTTTGTAATTGACATGGAGGAATAGAAATTTAGACTTCAGTAATAAATCATAATTTATCAAGTCTGGATTGTTATATCCAAATGACAAACAAGAACAGCTGTGTACTGCTTTTGACTTTCTTTCAGGTCTCCTGTATGAACACAGCTCTAGGTTTTCTAACTTTGTTTTGTGGATTTATATGCTTCACGAGTTGCATTTGTTGATAAACAGGACACTAGGAGAAAATTTGTACTGAGTACCATTTTGAGTAATCAAAAAGTGAGATGAGTATTTGGTTTTGATGGGTTCTCAGGTTTTCCCTGTGAGAAGTCCTCAAGTACGTCTTTCAGACACTGTTTTCTAAACGTTGCTATTTGAAAAGCTTGATATTTTGTCAGTTCTTTGAAGATTGTGCACACTGGTTTTGAAACAGTCAATTGCAAACCACAGGATACAGTTCTTCCAGTTTGCTGAGCTGTCATTGAAGCAGCCTGCAACTGCTCTCTTTTTCCTAACATGAGCTGCCTTGACCATGTGTACACTTCAGCCACTGCCCATTTGAGACTTATCGTGATGACTTGCCTGAAATAACTCAGCGAGACATTTCGCTGGATTTACAGGTGTAAGACTACTTTAACTTTGTTACTTACTGCTTTTAACAAGGTTATATTCTTTTCTGATTCAAAGTTGTGAATTATACACTCCTTCCGTTACTAGGGTTCTTTAGTGCTATTCTCTCTCTCCTGCATTAGACTGCTCTCTCTGGGCTTTGAGAACTTTTATGGTTGTAGATGTGGGTGTTCACTTACTCCTGTACATCTGGTTTTATGACATAAAGAAATTAGAAAACCTCTTTTTTTTGTTTTGTTATTAAAAACACTAGTAATATTCCTTTCAGTCACTGTACTGTCACTGTAGCAGGGAAACTGCCCAGGATTTTGATTTACAGATACTTCAAATTCCCAACTAATGCTGTTGAAGAATGAGTGTTTAACACAGTGTAATCACTGGACTACAGTGTGCCCTCCCAAGAAATTTCTTATTTCTCCTGAAATTACATTTAAATTCAACCATTGTCCTGTCTGATACATCAGTCTTAACAGACCACATACTTCTCTTTACAAGGTACTCTTCTGCATATGACCTGGTTCAGCAGGGGAGCATTCCACAAATTACTTAATTCTCTTTGCTGACATGCTTCACTGGGACAGCCAATACCAGAACGTCACTAATCAGCATTTTCTTTGATGTATTTAATTTTCTTTTAGTGAATTAAAGCTGAGTTTCACATTCTGTGCATAATGAATATCTTGGGGGCCACTTTTAGGTACTGTAGGAAGGCTCTTGCTGTCTGATTCTGTTTTTCATCATCTGGGGCTCTTGCTGAGGATCTGACTTCTTTCCCTCTACTGTGCAAGTGCACTAAACCAGACCCCTTTACTGTTCAACTCCAGCTGTGAAAGGCTTGATCAGCAACTGGTAGCTTTTTTGTGAATGCTAATTTTAGAGATTGTCTACATAGCTAATTGTGGCCAAAGGAAAACTGAAAAGCTTTACAACCATCGAGTATCTTACCATAAACCATTACCTTAGGCATTAAGCATTGCCCTTTTTTGTGGGGCATTTAACCTATTCAAAAGCTGTCTGGACTCAATCCTGAGTAATGTGCTGTAGAGCTTGAGCAGGGAGGTTGGACCTCCAGTGGTTCCTTCCAACCCTAGCCATTCTGTGATTCTGTGATTCCTAATGCTTTGGAAAAGAAAACAGAAGGTACCAGAGTGCAAGCAGATAAATTGTTACATCTACTTTCTGTTTTCTGCTAAACCTTCTGTACTGGCATTCTGTTTCAGAAATTTAACTCATAAGCCACTCCCTGTTCTCCCTGAGCCTCCTTTTTCCACAGGCTAAACACCCCCAGGTCCCTCAGCTGCTCCTCATTGGACTTGTGCTCCAGATCCTTTCCTAGCTTCATTGCTTAGCTGAGAGTGTTTTCTAGTGGTTGCTAGCTTGTCATTTACATAATACAAGGAGTTTTAAATTACTTGGCTTATACAGAGGAACACGGTGAAATCAGGCTTCCACCAAGCAAGGATTGTTGCCAAATCCTTCATGGTCCTTTCTTCCGTTAAATAAAATTCCAGAATTTCTTTATGGACAGTACATACAAATTAGACCTGAGTCTCTTTATGTAAGGCTTTAAAATAATGCTGGAAGTAATTCATGTGGGCATGATACTCAGTGTGGACTTTCAAGGTGTCTAGTAAAAGCAGGTACAGCCTTGTTTTATGATGGGGATATTCCATGTTGATAAATGACTTGCCTGTGACCAGGAAACAGAGATAGGAGTAGCAAACCAGCAATAGAACGTTTAACTCATAACTGCTCTATGAGTTAACCCCTAGGTTCTGCTTCCTCATTAGTAAATCAGATTTACTAAACTGATTGGAGCAAAACTTGCTTTCAGCATCTAGTTCAGCCTTGTAAAATCATCATGAACTTCAGCAAGTTTCAGCACACAATCTACATGTTAATGTTTCTTATGAGTAGAGTAGTGAAAAAGGTATTTTATTCTTCTGTCTGTACAAACATAATCCATGATGTAAATTGAGTCAGTTTTGTTCACATCTGATATGCTGAGTGATGATGTTTTCTATTCCATTTTTAATAAGTGTGGGTTAAGTATATTGACTTTTTTAGTACTGATATTTTAGTAACCATGCTTATTGGTATTTTAATTATTTTTCAATCCTAGTGTTTCTATGTTTGTCCTTAAATCTTATGTACAGTTCATCTTTCCTTAATCTATCCTGAGTTCTGAAGATTGTTGTAATTTTCAGTCTCCCAGTTCTATCCTTTCTTGATCTCTTTTTCCTCCTTCTGCTGCACATAATCTCCCTCCATTACTTTCTTCTCTTCTTGATTGTGAGCTAGTAACCTCTCCTAGATTTCTACAAATGAAATTACCTTGGTTTTGTATTGTACTTTTCTCTGTGTTTGTTTTTAAGAGTGCACATTTTTTTCAGTATTTACTATGTGCAAAATTCAAGTCATTTCAGTCACAGTAAGTGTTGCCTAATATGTGCTTGGGTTACTAATGTTTTCAATTCTCAAGTTCTTCCAGGGGTTTTCCAAGACATACTTAGTGATTTGTGAATTTTAGCATAAAAATACAGTAATTTTAAACATATATTTAGTGTTGCATACATTCTTAGAACTTTTCAGAAAATTTTCTTTAGAACTAGATAAACACTTAGAGAAAAATCCTTAAGAAATTTAGCAAAATTCTTATGAGGGGAGACTAAAATTTTACAGAATACTTTAGAGTGTAACTGGAGTGGTGAGACTCAAACTTGCTGTTGTTTAAAAACAGGCAGAAGGAATAGGACTAATAAAGGAATGTGCCATTGCAATGACACCTCTACTCTGCTTTATTTCACTTTGTTATTTTCCAGAAGACTCAGAATAAGCACCACCAAATAGTAACTCATATAAATACACACTTGATTTGCAGAAATAAACAGTTCTAAATCCAGCAAAAATTTTCCTAGAAACCAGATTTCAGAAAACTACTATATGAAATTAATCTTTAATCCTTTCTGTGAAGCTTTTTTTCTGAATTAGAAAGTGTCTTTCTGAAATAAACAAAGCAAGCAAATGTGCTCAGGATCTAATTTTTTTTTTTCCCAGTGAAAAAAGTGAAATAAGTATTTATGTCAGTGTGTTTTCTATGCATAATTTCTGAACTTTATAGAATCTGAAAGTGTTATCATAGAATGGTTTGGATTGGAAGGGACCTTAGAGATCATCTCGTTCCAACCCCCCTGCCATGGACAATTTTTACTAGACCGGGTTGCTCAGAGCCCCATCCAGCCTGGTCTTGAACACTTCCAGGGATGGGGCATCCACAACTTCTCTGGGCAACCTGTTCCAGTGCCTCCCCACCCCCACAGTAAAGATTTTCTTCCTAGTATCTGATCTAAACCTATTCTTTCAATTTAAAGTCATCACATGTCACTACATACTTGTCAGAAGTCCCTCTCCAGCTTTCTCGTAGGGCCCCTTTCACTACTGGAAGTTGCTCCAATGTTTCCCTGGAGCTTTCTCTTCTCCATGCTGAACAACTCCAACTCTCATCCTGTCCTCACTGGAGAGGTGTTCCAGCCCTCTGACCATCTTCATGGTCTCCTCTGGACTCATTCCCGCAGGTCCATGTCCTTCTTACGTTAGGAGTCCCCGATGTACTGAAAGGAGCTTATGAGCTACTGATAGTGTCCCTGTTATTTATGAATTAATATAGAACTTTACTAGAGTGCCAAGTGCGAGTATTTCAGATGTAATACTGTATCACCGTTGTTGTGTATTTCATGTTTCCAAAGGTGAACACTTTTCTCACTTGTAACGCAGATTAATCTGACTTTGCAGCTTTGTTTTTGAGATACCCTGAATTCTGACACCATTTAGCAACAGAATCAAGGTCTGACACATGCATATTTAGGATACTTATCTTCAGGGATACACGTTATTATTTAGGTAATAATTCCTTATCATAATTATAACTTAGTTAGACTTGACTCTTGAAATAGAGTGTGGCTGTTCAAACTGGACTTGAAAAATGCAATAAGCGGAAGAAAGACAAATGTACACTGCATATAGATGGGGAAAAATCCTACCAACCAAAAAACCCACCACTGATTATTCTTTTACTGAGAAACATTGAAAAATAGTGTGGTGTATTTTCATTTGATTCTGGACCACACTTTCAAAGTCAGTCTTCTATATCATCTCCCATTTCTGTTCTTTTAATTCACATTGCAGAGCAGTCTTGAAATACACAAAATTAATTTGTTTTGGACAAGAGTTCCAAGACTCTGCTATGGAAACCTGGGGTCTAGCACATAAGGAAACCCTCATGTGAGGTATTTTACAGTATTTTCTCCATTAGTGAAAACTTCTATTTTGTGAGATGAGAAAATGGCTTCTTTATGACTTTCTAATCAGGTTATCTTGCGTGATAAATCAAGACAGCTAGGTTCATAAGCCTTCAGAATGCTTTGGAATACATAAATTATAGAAATTATTAGTATGTTTTGCATACAGTGATTGCATAGTTATAATAAAATACACTTTCAGTGCAGTTGAAGTTAAGCAGGCAATCAGTCAAATTTAAGAGGTGCTGAAGTTATTCTGTGTTTGCTTGCATTAATGAAAATCACCATCTTTGCTATTTTTAGAAAAAGATGTAGAACTTCAGTTTCAATTTTTCAGTGCTGACCCACGTAGAAAGATTATTTCTGTACATAAGGGCTACATTCTTCACTGTATGTGGGGGTGGAGTGTGAGTACCCGGTACCAGCATCCTACAGTCTAACAGAACTCACCTCCCAGATGTGACTTTCATCCTTTACTGATGACTGTATTTTCTAAGTGGCTATGAAAATCAAACTAAACAGCTGATCCCTTAGTCTTCTCCCCCTTTGAAAATACTTTAACAGGAAAGTCAAACAGTAGTTAAATTGGTTGTGTTATAGCTTGTTAAATTAGTCATGGAAATCCTGAGCCAGTAGACTTCAGTACTGCATGGAAAAATTGAAGATGTTTGTATTACACATAGATGTTTTACCCTTCTGTAGAATGGCCGTAACATTGGAGGTAAAATGTAATGTTCCTTATGCATACTTCTAGCAAAATCTCTTTTGTGTTTATAAGTTGGTTTTAGCCCTACTATATTTATGTATTTTTAAAACACTTCTTTGATCCTTTTAATTTATTTTCCTTTCTCTAAATATGATATGTGAGTATGAATCCTGTGATTAATTCTCATGCATTTATTCTATCAGCTGGTCTTCCATATTAATGCTGGTGTGGTAAAGATGATGAAATTACCCTAATTTTTACCCCCAAAAATTCATACAATATGACTCAATAAGAGCTTTCATATGAAAATATTCAAGGATGCTATATCGAAATATTTCATAGACTTTCAGATATGAATCTTTAAAGCTCCATACACATTTTAAAATAAAATAAGAAATTTATGTAGAGATTTGAAATCTTTCAAAAAGGAAGTAAATCATTGAACAACTTTTTCTTACAGAGTAAGGATTTTATGCTTAGAAGTATTTTATTGATTTTATTTGTAAATTCCCTGTGATGCATTGAAAATCAAATTCAACAGCAAAAACTGCTGTTTGCAAAATGAAAGTTAACTAGTTTTAACTACTAAATAAAGATTTTGAGTTTATTTCTATGTTTTTGTGCTTCTTTAAGTGCTACTAAAATACCTTAATGTTTAAGTACTTTTCTTAATTTATGATTTAACTAGATATTCTTTTGGAAATACTTGTGGATCCAAAGGCAAGTACTTGTGTACTAATGTGTGCAAACATTGACTATCAGAGGGGATGCATTTAGGTTTTGCCTATTTGTTCAGTGAAGGAGAGATACCATTGATTTGATACTGACAAAATGGTAGGTGTATGTGTGACTTTCTAAAGAACTTGTGAGGCTTGGTTTGATTCACAAGTTGGTTCAACTTGCTAAAGATATCTCAAGAAACAAATTTTGGTGGTGAAGGTGAATATCGGACATCAAGAATTTTTTCTCACTGTTCTATTTGAGGTTGCAATTAGTGACAGGTAATACAACTATAAAATCCTAATGATTTCCATCAGTTTTGATTATTAGAGCTGAACCTTTTCAAGAAATTATTTAGACTTGGGGTAAAAACATAAATACCCTGTGTTAGCTTTAAATTTAATTTTGAGTATCCAGTAAGTCAAATGAAAAGGTAAGAAAACTTGCAGATGTTACTTGTATTTTATTATAAAATACATTCCAGCATACATTGGCTGGAATGAAGCAGTGCCTCTGGTTCTGTGAAGCCCATGTGTCGTCTTTCTGTACTCAAAATTATAGAACCAGTTCTTTACAGAATGATGTTTTTATATCAGTAAAAATTGAGCACCTTTCTGAATTCCTTTTGAATTACTCATCCTTTCATTGTGTTAATAATAAAACTTGAATCTGAGTGATCGACCAAGTTCAAATGGTGAACAGTACAATCTACATTAGCTATAAAATTGAGAGAAGTGCTCCTGAAGTTACCTAATCTTGTAATGTAATATGCTTATGCCAACTTGGTAACTATTTAGCCTCTCTTTCCCTCTGTGACCTTTTGGGGAACACAGTGAAGATTATCTGGAATCACATAAAGAAATTTAAAGAGTTGTTATAATTTTTGGATATCTGACTTGATTTTTTTTTTTCTAATTAAATTTTTTTGTATAATGATGTTGCAATATTTGTGAAGAAATAATTATACATCATGGCATCTTTAGTTGCCCATGTAGGGATAAGTCACTGTTTTTTCTTTAAAAAATCCCCATCATTATTGACTGGATTGGTATTGCTTCTGTCTAGTTTAATTTATAATGTTATCCCAGACTTCTGTCCTCAGAAGAAGGCCTTGTTTCCACATAGGTTTTTTTATTTTAATCCATGGCCTTCCCACCTCTGTCATAATTGCTTAATATTTATCCATTATCTCCAAGCGTGAAATGCTGTGACAATGTGATGGTTTTGTGAATTCTTTCAGCACTCTTCTATTCAATATGTTCTTAGTTTATTGTGGGTACAAATTACAACAAAGATGATACGTTTGAAAGTGAAGGTGCAGAACACAACTGTTCTGCCATAGGAGAAGAATATGCAGTACCTGCCAGTCAAATTCATTAAATTATGTTGTTAGAGCAACTGGTTAGCCTCTTCCATACTTAAAATATCTTGTGTCAAATAATTAGTGCTGCTTAATTGTATTTTATTGCAAAAAAGGGCAAGTAATTAAAGAGGTTCTTGCAATGGCTGTGGGGCCAGAAAGGGTCAGAAACTACTAGTAATTGGAATATGTTTCATGAATATAAATTAATAGGTCTAGTAATCTGTCTCTTCATTCCCCAGGATCCAAAAAAAGTATCCAGCATATTTGATTTGCTGTTCCTTGCTTGGAAATATTGATGGATAAAAATTACCTCTTGTCCTCAATCTTTTTTTTCCTTTGTTCTTGTCTGCTTAGGAAATCTGTAACATGTGTGATGTATTTAGCCCCATCCACATAGAAAAATGGCCCAATAAAATCCATTTTGGACTCTTCAGGGCCTTTCTCTGTATTCTGGCTGTCAATCCTGTGTTACAGCAGGTTCTTTTCCTCCAGGTTTGGTCCTCTGCACGAAAACTTCCTGAACATTTGATCAAAGACAGCAGCCAGCATAATCCACAAATAGAGAGCTTTGTGGGAGAGAAAAAATTTCTAACAACATAATATTTGGGTTTTCAAGCCAGAAAGTGCCCAAATCAGTCAGCCAAATTAGTTCAAACAGTCTCAGTTATGGAGTTAGAGCCTATTGTTAAGACAAGAACCTGCACTTTTTTCATGGTGTGAGGAGGTAATTTTTTTTTTCTCTTTAGGACTTCTGGATTTGATCACCAAACATTTTTGATGCTGAGTACAGAATCCATTATCTGGCAGTAATGGTTCTTTACTTAAAAGAGAAAACTGCCATCCTGAGGGGGTGGGGGATTGAAATTCAAGAGCTTCTGAAGCGGTGCAGTAGTTGTGCTGTAGACTACAAAGTGTGTAAAGCAGTACTGACATTTATTTGGGTAGCTGCAATGCAGAGCGAGAGAGGAACAGATTACAGCCCTCCACTTCATGTAAAAGTAATTACAACTAAAATATTACCCAGCAAAAGCCTTACCAATCCCAAATGTAGGTCAGTAAGTCTTCCGGTGACTGCAGTTGGAACTGTTCTGTCTAATCCAAGCAATATTCTCCATGTTCTCCATGCTCTTGCATTGTAGGGCTTTGCAGTTCTATAGCTGACAGTCCCATCTGTTTCTCTTCATCTCCGAGCTTTGCTCTCACCCGCTCTTTATGTGTCTTCCCCTAACAAGGTCATTCATACCTCTTCTCTGTGCATACCACTGTAGCAGGAGCGTGTGTTAATTAGGTATGGGGGCATAGGGAGTTATTCCCAGGTGGCACCTCTGCCATATGATTTTGAAATTGCTTTTAGCAATGAAAAGGAGAGCTTTATTTCTCCCCTCAGGCCTGCCTTAAGGTAGAAAAGTTTACTTGTTTGTGGGTATGAACCTTTCAGTATCTTGCCAGACATAATTCAACAGAAACACTTTTTTTAAATTAAAGCAATCAAATGCTTTTCCTGAGCCTTTGAAAAAAGCAATGTTCACTGATGAAATCGGAAGAAAAAAGGATAATGAAAACTTCTTTCCCCAACAGTTGCTTCTAAATTGTGCTTTTAAAAAAAAAAAAAAGATGTTTCTTCATTCCACACTGTATCCATCTCTCACCCATTATGCTTTTAGTAATTGATGCTTTGCAGTATTTTTTGCTCTTTAATCTTGCTTTGGACTTTCTGGATTTGCTTTTCTTACATGCATATCATAATATTAATATTTAACTTGTTTAGCTTTACAGTTAGTAAGTGTTTAAAGGACATTCTTCTTTTATTGATTACACAGCTGTACTGGTGATTGCTCCATGTGTTGGATGACTTGTGTAGGTAGTGCAAAGTGATAGTGTTTTGAAAGTGTTACTGCAATTTGTTTGCATGTGGAACAACTTTGGGTACAGAAATGCCTGACCGTTTTACCTTTAGCAATGGTAAAGGTAGGATAAACTGTCAACATTTTCTGTCTGAATTTGCTCAAATAATTGCAAAAAGCAAACTTCTATCATTCAAACACAGCAAAAGAATTTATTTTCTAACTTCATAAGACGTTACCAAAATTTAGATGTACACAGATCCCACGTGTGCTGAGTATAATGCCCTTTTCAATCTTCCTTTAAACCAACAATTTCTTCAGCCAACCAAAGATCATTTGAGAGGATTAATGCTATAAGTGCTGTTAATTACAGATTTAAAAAAATTATATACATACCTGTTAGAGGTAAATAGTATTGCATTTTGAAATTTCCAGTTAATTTTAAGGGTTAAAAAATGTGGTGGCCATCATTTTGTCCCTTGATTTGCAATCCAAGTGTTACTGTTTCATTTTAGTAATAGTTCTTTTGGAAATCATTTTAAATAAGTACATGCATATTTCTTTTGCTTTAAAATTTAGTCTTAAGCTTAGCAAATTTTATCAGAAGGCAGATATGTGTGTTCAGCAGAAACTAAACAAGAATATACAAATATTTTTTGGAGTTACGGCAAAGATATGGAAGACATTCTGCTGTGTTTTCATGATGAAAAGTGCCAGGTTTTTCTTTAAAACGGAACACTGTCACATGAATATGCATTAGCTTAACTAAATATCAAAAGATTTAAAATTCATGTTCTCAAATATTTACTTAACCGCCCTGATGAAGATAGTTGCTTAAAAGAGCATAAACCTCCACTTTCACTGGTTAAAAGATAGTTTATGGCTTCATAGCCTGTCTTCAATTCAAGTCATGCCAAAAATTGAGGAATTATATGCTATCTAGATTATTTTAAGGCATGTTAAAAATGTATTAACCCTCTGAGATTTGCATTTTTTATGAGAGATTAATACTCATTTGCACGAATTTGTCATCATTCTGTCTTTTCAAAAAACAAAGTCTGGAAGTCTTATATTAGTTCTGTTGGTGTACACGGTCAATTGAGAGGAGAAAGATCCCTCTGCCAAGTATGAAAAATTAACTCAAAAGTCAGCAGCAGTGTTCTTTGTTCTTCACTTAACTTAGTCCCAATAGATGGAAAAGAGTATATAGTTCATATCTTCATAGGACACAGGAGGTTTGGAGAATTTACTGCTCTGCCATAGATTTTCCTTTAGCATAGTTAACTTCTCTAGTTACAATCCTCCCTGCCAAGGATGGAATTTATGATTTCTTTCATACGAAACTATCTGCTGTATTGCGCTTGGTAACTTAAATTTATTACTGTGCTTCTATAACTACTACGTGCCAAAAAACTATCCCTGAGCTGTGTTTCTTTTATTTTATAGAAAGTGTTTGGTGTTCAGATCCTCCTTTTGCCAATACCTTTGATGGTGTTTCTTTAAGCAGCCAAACCACCCATTCACAATAGTAGTGGAAATTGTAGGCCTGATGTGATTGTCAGCTAAGTGACCTGAACATTCTTCTGAGGCTGCTTGGAAGTGCAGACACTTTTCTGTGTCTCATTCTCAGCATCTTGTGAAGCAAATGGAATCCATGTACTGGTCATCTTTCTCAGGCTGCAGTCTCCTACTGTAGTTAGTTTATTTCATCATCTGAAGTTCTGGTTCCTTGCAGACAGCTCTGCTTCTTTCTGGCCTAAACTATTTCTCCTATGTTTGGAGAGACAGCAGAGACAGCATTTCTTTCCTAAGGCAGTTGCTGACCTGGGTCAGTTTTACATCCCCAGAGTCCTGCAGCCTGCAAATTTTTTGTTCTGCCTGACTCAAGTCACTTGGGAGCAGATCTTCCCCTTCAGTCAGTGTCCTTGTCCCATCCTTGGTGCCTTCTGCTGCTTGCACCCAATGTATGTTCCCTTCCTTTCTCCTTTGCTACCAAGTGTATCCTTTCCCCTGCATGGGGCTCCACCAGGGCATCTTAGCAACCCTCTGGAAACAGGGCATGAGCACCTTCCTGACACAGGGTGAGGAAAAGATGTTCCTGCTGGCTTTTGTGTTTCTTAAATCTGCTGGATGGCATTGCTATTGACCTTGTGTTGTGTTGGGATGATTAAATTCAGGAATGGTTGAAGGGAGATATGGGAAGCAACTGGAAGAGCTAGGAGTGATATTCAATGGCATTAAGATCATCTGACCTTTTGGACAAGGATGGAAAAGAAATGGGATTTTTTTAATATGTACCTTTTTTAGTGAAGGAGGTATGGAAGAATTGAGAATATCAAAGTAGGTGAGTTTGCACTCAAAATTCATTTTCATACTGGAATGGATCAAACTTCATCTCTTATACACTGAATTAAGATTATGTGAATCTGACCAGGCTCCAAATCCAGTATAACAGTTTTCATAACTAATCTGTGTAGCACTGTGTGAATAGAGCTGGTTCGTGTACTTTGAGCAAGAGGAAAGTCTGTAAAGTTTTTATGATGTGAGTAAAAGAAACCCCAACAAACCCAGTCTGACACATAACAGAAGTAGCACCGTTTTAGTTTTTGTTATTTACAGCTGAAGCCGAGCAGCAGATATATTAGTGGATCTGAACTTTGTTCAGCCTCACATCCAAAGATAAATAGCCTCACTTTTTCAGATGCAGTGCTTATTATGTCAGTTCTTAGAAGAATGGAGCACAGTATTGTACTTGGAGTAATGAATTGGAAAATGCTTCAACCTCAATTGAGTGTTACTTAAACATTTCAGGAAATGGACCCTTAAACTAGCAGTTTTATCTTCAGAGATTTTATTTTTAGGGTGAACCTGCTGGTTCTTAAAACAAGCCTGTAGGGATAAACAAACATTAGTTTTCATCATGTTGAGAAGTATTTTTAAGCAGAGACACTCTGTCTTGTCTCAGAGTCTGTATTAAGCCAGATTATTGTCTGAGCTGGAGCAGAATATAAGCTTTTATGTATGGTCTAGGAAGCACTAATACTTTTACTGTTTCTTGATGATACATTGCCTTATAGGAATTTATTAGGACCTATGTTTCCTCTGTGAAGGATGGGCATTAAGCTGCAGTAATGTCAGTGTAGTGGTTCGACCCTCACTGAGGAAAGAATCACATATTGGCTTCTCAACCATACATATTTTCAGTTTTCCTTTAGAAACAGTCATTCTGCTGAACAGCAATGTGTTACTGAAGGTACACAAACAGATACGCAAACCTTCTGCCTCAATCTAGTTATGTCTTCTTTGCACAGTTTTTGACTTAGAAATCAAGGTCTTGTTTTCTTTAAGGAGATTTTCATATGTTCCTCTCATATCTGTCAGTTTGAATTAAAATCTTGAATATATAAATAAATGTTCACACCTTTCTGCCTTGTGTGTGATTACTTCTACTCATAGATCAATATCTAGCTGTAACTTTGTGGGGGTTTTTTGGTAAAGAACCACCATTTTGGTTATATTGAGAAATACAGCATGCACTGTATTGCTTTCAGCTGTACTTGACGTTCCCTTGGATAATTTGCCAGAGTACCACTGTGTAAACTCTCAGGTGGGTCTCTCTATAAAACCTCTGTGAAGTTAAATGATAATAAGGGGCACTAGTAACATGTAAAGCTCTAAACACGGAATGCTGTTATGTTTGTTTTCTTCTGTAGCCACAGTAAATGCTCGTTTCTTGAGACAAGGATGCTTCTGAGAAGCTTGACATTGTCTACTGTGTCTCCTGAGATCTGTAAATTAGGAATAATTTTCTGCCTTTCTGCAGTTGTGTCCAGCAAAGTATTATTGTTTCCACATTACTTTGGGAATGCTGAACAAGGTGCTCTTTTGAAGAGCCCAAAGTAATGGTAGAAATGTCACTGAGGTTCTGCTTATTTTCATTGGGCTGGCGCATCATGGCAGAAGGTACAAGGTCAGTGGGTTTGTGTGAGGTTGGTGTGGAAGTGCTGGAAAATGTCATCTGTCAAGTCAGTGATGAAGTATTGTGAAGAAATCAGTGAGAATGGTTTTATAAAACTTACTGAAAGCAATACACCCAGAAAAACTACTCTGTTGGAAACCTGTTACTGTTAAAATAGTAAAAATATTCTTATTGCCTTTTAAAACTGACAGAGCAAGGTGCAGGCAGCAACAGAGATATTACGAGAGAAAGATGATGCTTGCTTACAGATTTTTCATTTCTAGGCTGCTACTTGGATATTTTAAGAGCCAACAGATTGATTTTTCTCTTCAAACTGTGTTTTTAAGTTCTTTTACTTTAAATAATCAAAAGACTTTAACAGAATTGTTTTTGAATAACATACCCTGTAGACAGGCTTATAGTGTGCTCTCTACTCCTCTCAGATGCTTAAATCTTCAGAGTAAATATTATTTCAATGTTAGTGCATTCTTTTGATTCTCCAGAACATACGTAATAGCTGTCTTTTTCCTGGATAACCTATTTGCTTTTGAAAGAACTTGTGGGATTTGTGTTAATAAATTCTGAATTCTTTAATGTGCAAGCAAGGGATACAGTGGTATGTAACGTTACCACCTTTTAAAGTTGGAAGCTTATAAATTGTAAATGTGGTGTTATTGAGTAGTGAATGGAGAGAGGAGATGAGTAAAAAGGTGCTTAAGTGATCCTGATGGAACCAGTGTGGTGAAAGCTTAATTGTTTAGTCTTTCACTGACCTTGTTACTGCACTGTGTAATGCTGTAAATATATACATACACACCCACACATATATAACATTATGCTGTTAATGACTCTGCTAGGTTTTTCATAAATTTATGCATGCTCTCAAAACTATTTTAAAGGCTAATATCTAAAGATTGTTAAATTGCAGGGCATCTCTGCCTTTTGCAAGCTGCAATTTTAGGGACTGAGTGAGAACTCAAAATCTGTATAAAATCTTTTTTCTTTTTCAATTTTTCTTCCTTTTGTGTTTTAATCTATTGCCATTGAAGGCACCTTTTATCAAAACTTAGTTTTGTGATTGAATCATTCAGGAGCTTGTAGGATATTCAGAATTTTTGCATTTGTTCTTTAGAAATGATCTTCTGAGAAGCAGAGAAGGCCAAAACCTTCCCACTTTTAAAACCTTTTTTTAAAAATGTCTCCAGATTGTATTGTTTCTTGACATTTCATCTCGCCTAAAGGAAGTAATTTAAGAAAAATGGAAAGTGTCAGGGTAGCTAAAATTAAACATTAAATAAAAGGGAGTTTGACTTACAGGTTATATATCCAACCCCTCTGAAAAATCTTGTTTTGAAGATGGGTATCTGCCCTTTCACAGAGTGTCCTGATGTCCATAGAGCAGTGAGGAAACTGGTACTTTTTTGGAAGATACGTACTGAGACAGGGAATGTTCTTAGGAGTACTCCTGTGAAAAGTGTTTTGGAGCTATTTCTGTATAATTGTTTTGCATCAGAAACCTGAACTCTTGAGCTTTAGAATACAGCCTTTTATGTGACTTCTCTTACTTTTATTAAGGGATACAGCTCCCTATAAAGGGGGAAGATGGGCCCTACCCAGTTGAGTCTAAAACATTGTTGCCATGCATAGGCAGTGTTGAAAGGTATTGAGATGCAATTCCTGGTAGGTTTGCATTTTAATGACTAAGCCTATTGTAACGGAAGAAAACTGAAAAGAAAATGTGTGGTATAGATTTTCAAGCTGAGTAGTATTTTTATTCTTTGACTGAATCACTCAAAGTTGTTATAGTGGAAGATAAACTCAATTTTCTGTAGCAGGAGAAAATGATCCTTCATTCTGATTAGAAACCTGTTGCTTCTAATCAGAGTTTTGTTCATGTGAGAACTGGGGAGAAAATGTAAAGTGTTGGAAAAGAGCATTAAAATGCAACGTATGCTCAGTAGTGGTTTTCTTTCCACTAAAGTTTTTTGGTTGAAGAATGATTCAGGACTAGTAAAGCAAAACACCTGAAGATTAAAAAGTTTAACTTCATAAATAAATCCTAGTCTAAGAATTATATATGAAGCTATCACCTTTCCTAGAATGTAAATTTTCGTTGCAAAAGAGATACTAGAGACTGGTTTCTTTATATTCTCAGTGAAAAAAGCATTATCCATGAAGATAAATACCTTCTTCAGGGGGACTAAAGATTGTGGGTTTTACCTTAACATATTCCAGGGCCATGCAATTTTTCATGTTTTGGAAGAAAACCATCTTAGTAAAGGAACACCAGGCATAAATCCTGAGAACCTTTCATCCAGATTCTTTATTTATTCGTTGAACGAGCAGCAAAGTGCAATAGTGTGTAGGTGTAGCCACATTAGGGTTGTTCATAGATACACGTCTTCGGCAGGACTGACTTTACAGCTACTCCATAACATGTATCTTTGGGCTTCTCATTTACTTTGCAGAAGGGAGCATTTGTTTTAACCCAGAGTGTTTGTAACCAGGAGTATCTGTCACACAAATAATAGTTCTTGTCTGAACAGCAGGATGTGCCCATTTTGACAAAGGTGTGGCAGTTTAAGCGAGCCAGAATGGCACTTGTCTGTGTCAGAAGATGTATTTGCAAGGTGGACATGCAGGTGACATCTGACTTTTGTTACTGTTCCTGATGATCCATGCAGATCTATCATTTCTATATGTTGCATTGGTGCTTCAGTAGAGGCTGGCATCAATAATCCAGATACTTCATCTGTGCTGACCCTTTTTTGGACTAGGACCACAGAAACAGCATGACTTGCTCTGCAAATTGTCACAAACCTCCCAGGAAATATGTAGTGCAAGGCAGTGAAGCTGAGATTTCAGTGATTTTCATTCTCTTAACTGCTGAGGCAGCTCAGTAAAAGAAGGAAGGTAGTAAGTTAGGAGCTGATGGATGAGGAAGCAAATAAATTAGTCCAGAGAGCAGTATAAAAGCAGAAGTGTACTGGGACAGAGGCAGTAGAAAGAGGGATAAATTAAAAAGAGGGAAGGAGAAAATAGCAATAAATATGAGTTGAAAGGAGTAGAGTGAGGTGAGGGGGGGAAAAAAGGAAAGCTGGCTGTGGTGAGCTTCTTGCCCATTTCTTTTCCTCTGAGAACCCAAAAATTTATCTAGAGTTCTGCTGCCCCAGACATATTGACATCCCATGCTTGTCTTGTTCAGTGTGATTGAAAATTTTGTTTTTCTATTCTATTTATTTATTTAAACCAATACATGTCAATACTGCCCCAGCTAGGAGATAGTATCTTAAGAGTGCCTGGTAAGCATTAGATTAAGTCAAGTAAGTGTTGTGATAGAGGTGCTGCAGTTTTACACAGGAACCTTTCCACTCATGATGCACATAGTAGGATACTACAGAGATAACAGGATAATATGGCATATCTTGGGGTTCTTGCCTGCAAAGCTCCCGGAGGCTTTACTGAAAGAAAAGGAATCAAGTAAAGGGAAAATGACTACAAGAAGGGAATGGGTTGTTCCCAAGTTAGGGCAATTAGAAAGCCCATGGGAAACAGATGTGGTTTGCTGCTGCCCCTCTTCCCAACTCTTCACAGCAGCTTTGTATCTGGTTGAAAAATATAAAGCTTGACTTCCAGAAGAATTGCGTGTGCAGTTGCAACTGAAGTAAATGAGAGCTTATTGTTTTGAACATTGTGCTTGGACTTTTTGTTGTCTTTAACAGAGAAATCTAAAAAACAAGTTCATGTGTTTCAAGTAGACCCCCTAAGATTAATGGACAGCAGTGACAATTTGGGGGCTAATATTTCTTTTTTCCCCAACTCAAGCTTGGAGCTAGTCTCACCACCGTAGATGTGATTTCAAGATGAACTTGTTCATTTTTGCTCTTACACACTGTGGGGATAAATACCTAGAGATGGTAGAAAGGGAAATAAATTCTCTGTGCCTGGTCAGGATGGGTGCTTGTTAATGTGGTGTATACCTGAACAGTTTTAAAGTAATAATATACCTTTTATAGAACAGGGTATAATCACTGGTTCCACTTGCACTTCTAATTTTAAAGCTTCTTCATAAGTATTTTGAACGATTTTTCATTATGTTGAGAATTTTAGCAAGTGAAATTAGGATTTCCCATCTAAAGTCATACATTCAGGAACAAAGCTGTATGCCAGGATGTCTTGGCTGATAATTCTTGTTTTCTGGTCTGGAACATCTTGGTACCATATTCTATATAAGTGTAGTCTCCTGTCATTACTGAAGTTGTCAGTCTGGAATGTGACAGTTTGTAATCTGTCCTTAAATTTTAAATATACAAAACTAGGACTCTTTGCACATGTTTCTCGTGGGGCAACTTAAAATTTTGTATGTCTTTAAAAGGGATGGGCAGGTTCCAAGATCTAACTTCCACTATTTGAAAAGGTTTATTTTTCCAGGGCATGTGTGTGTGAGGGAGAGTGCAATAGCTCTTCATGTTTCCATGTGCTCACATGTTCCCGTGTGTTTGCTTATGTAGATAAATCCATGCCTGGCATGGGTTCCTTTGACATAGATAAAAAGAAAATATTTTCTAAACTCGCTAGCAGTAGGAAAAAATTTACCAATATATGATTAAGCAAGCCACAGCAAAAGAGAGAAGATGATCCTGGCAACGCTGGATGTTTTAATTGCATTTAGAACCAAATGAGAGAACAAATCTTTTTCAAACTGAGAAATACAAACTTTGTTTTTTGATGTATAATAGTGAGGTGGAATTTCAGCACTGATGCAGTCAGGATAGTGGCTGATGGAAATTTCTTATTAAAAAATAAGATGATTTGAAGGAAATTTCTCCATTCAAATCCGGTCATGAGCAGAGAAATTACTGCAAGAATGAGAGCAATTTTGGGAGAGATGGCTTCAACAGACTTTTCAAAAAGAGGTGGCCAAAGATGCAGGTTAAAAGATGCAGAAGAGACAGGGGAGTGAGACTTTTCTTTTTTGTGTGACACCCACGTGGCCTCTATCACTGGCAGTAGTTTGCCATCTTCTGGTCCTCTGACATGTGGCAGCCAGCAGCTTTGTTTCTGTTTTGCAGTCAGAAATGCAGACACTGCCTCTGCACTGAGAGGATACTTAAGCTAGCCGAGAACATAAATTTACAGCATACCAGCTCTTCCACTCCAGTTCCCCTTGCAGGGTTTTTGGGTTCAAGTAGTACTCTATCCTCACTTTGTGTCACTCCATGTCCAAAATGTCCATGCAAGAAAATAATGCCAAGAAGCTGGTGATGGAGAAAATTCATATGCAGAATTACTTAGCAGTGACTTTTTCTTGACAATTTCAGTTTTAGAAGATTAGCTAAGCCCCTTTTATAGAAGAATTTTCCTGATGACATAAGCCTCATAGCGGAGGGGATAGCTGTGTACAGCCTAGGGATGACTTCAGTTCCTGTGCTTTGGCATATGGGTTTCAGCCTTTAGAAATATTAAAATGGTGCCTTCATGTGTCCTCGCAGATTTGCCAGCTGATGAACATTAATTAATTCACAGAATCACACACAATCACACAATGAATAAGGGGCCACTGGAGGCCATCTGGTCCAAGCTCCCTGTTCAAGCAGTGTTCCCCCGACCACATCACTGACCTTTTAAATATCTCCAGGGAAGGAGACTCCACACCCTCTCTGGGCAATCTGTTCTAGTGCTTGGTCACCAACACAGTAACATTTTTCCTCACATTCAGGTGGAACTTCCTGTGCATCCATTTCTGCCCATTGCCTCTGCCCATTGCTTGGCACCACCTCCTGACACTCTCCCTTCAGATACTTATATCCAATGCTTTAGAAAAAAAATAGCCTAAAAATGTGAACATGAAATTGTAAAGTGGTTTAGGAAATTAGCTGTCAACAAGAAGATATTTTTGATACAGTGTTCAACGTCTAAACATGGTGAAACTGCTTTTTCAGAAATTTCTGCAATGTAATTTCGTAAGTGCTTCTTAGAAAAGTTAATTCCATATCTATGTTTTTAATTTGTAGGTACATTGAAACCTTGAAGGAACACAAGCCAAAAATTGTCTGGGATGAACAAATTGCTGAACACTACTTTGAATACAAAAAGTGAGTTACATTTATTAACTTAGCATTTTGCAAATATTTTTGGGCATGAGTCAGTGACTGTAGTATGCAACTGAATTCAGCAAATGGAAATTCTGCTGGGTGTGACCTGTGTGTCAACACTGAACTGCAGCATAAAAGAGTGCTTTGGGTGAGAGGAGAAAATCAGAGAAGGATTCATGAAATTACGTAAACTAGAACAATCTTTAGAAGAGAAGTCTGATGAATCATATCTTTAGCAATTATCCATCAAAGTTATCTATTGAGTGTCAGTTAATCAGAGGCTCTGAGATGAGTACTGTGAGCTGTCGGGTGATTACCAATAACTCAGCCAAAAATAGTTCTGAGAAAAATCTATGGTACAAGAGCTTGGCTTCACAAGTCCTGCTGCTGAGATTGTTTAAGCAACAAACTTCCACTAGATGGAATGGGTAGAGAAATGTAAGAGAAATAAAACCAAGCGACTTCCAGATAAAGTTTTTGAAAGAACTGAGAGCATTAATGGTAATAATGTTTTTTGTCCTCCCTTTTTCATCATGAAATGATAAGAGGATTCCTGATCTAGGAAGAATCCATTTCAAATAGGTTTAAATAAATAAACCCAGCAATATCTTATTAATCCTCTGATAATTTACTATTTTTATGCAAGTATACCAAAATACGCTAAAATGATACAAACAAATCCTACTACTTCAACAAAGCTATGTCTTGTATATTACTCAATGCATTGTTAATGTGAAGACACACAACTGAAAGGAAGAGTAAAACACATTTTAGAAGCTTTTAATAAAAACAATCAAAACTACTTCATTATTTCCATAACATTCTTGTCTAAAATATTTTTAAATATTAAAAAAAAAAAACTAAAAAACAAAAACCAAAACTAAACCTACAAATTGCCTACCTTTGTATTTTTAGTTTATTTTTCAAAGTTTTTCTCAGCCTGTAGTTTTCTTCTATTTCTTACCAGAAAAAAAAATCTATTGTTCAGCAGTGTTTTAATTTGTTTTCTGTGTTTTTATGAAAGGACTGGGATCTGTATTCCTTCATATTTAATTATTTGGTATCCTGTTGCAAAATTACTGTGCACCAAACAATTACAGTTTTTTGTGTTAACTGAAGAGGAATAAATCAGAAGCTCTGTTTTACTGATCTTTAATGTAAAATCCAGTTGGAGACACGATGAGCGCTGGATGAAAACATGCTCTCAAAAGAGTAACTCTGAGGACTCTGTTTGAATGGTATGCTTCTGGGATTCATGTCTGAACCACATTTCTTATATGGCAAAATGAACTTGTGGGAAAGGGATAGCTTGCCAGTAGTACTCCCTCTTTTTCCTTTGAAGCCAACCTTTGGAGGTTCTTGTGCGTGGGCTTCCTGGAGGGATTTTTGATGCACGAAGCACACTGTGTCTGAAAATCACTCCAAACTTTACTTGTGCTGCGCTTGGCAGTCAGCTGTGTGGTTGAGCCGGCTGCAGGGGAGGGTTATTTAAGGATCTCTTTTTCAGTTACCACTTTGTTTTGCAAAGCTTCGATTATGTTGGACGGGGATGGCAGCCAGGCCTGAAATATGTATGCTTCCCTGGTGAAAGCCTCTCACCTGGACATCTTGCATATCTGCAGTGGCTGAGAAATGAAATAATGAATCTTTAAGCAAAGCACAGCTAATGATTTCATGCAGCAGGCAGAGACTGTCTGTTACAAATAGTTGCAGAAATGTGAGTGCTTGTCCCAGTACACAGTCAAGTATTCATTTATATAAGTTGTGAGATTTTAGGAGCAATTCCTTCTTGGTCTGTCCATGCACTCTCCATTTTCTCCTGGCCGAAGTGGTAAAGTGGTGCTGTGAGACCACTCGTAACTCATCCTTCTCATTACTAGGGGTTTAAAATGCAGCCTTGGTATTTGTGCCCAGTACAGCTTGGCCTGTCTGTATATTTTATACTGCTGGCATTTAATTTAGCCTGAAAGATAGTAATTCAGGGAATTGGAGACAATCTTTCACAGTTTGCATCAGAAAACCAAATGTCTTCATCTTTTTCAGATGCGCATTTAGCAGGCACAACTGTCTGTTACTATCTGACAGTTTTGTCATCCAGTTGCAACAAAATATCTCAGTGTTTACTATGATATGGTATCAAACCATCTCTGTTGTGAGATCTCTTCTTGGATCCTCTGTTTTCACTGTCAGCCTTTACACAGTATCACAGAATCTCAGAATGGTTAAGGTTGGAAGGGACCACTGGAGATCATCTTGTTCCACCTCCCTGTAGAATATGTTACTCAGGATTGTAGCCAGGTGGCTTTGGAATATCTCCAGTGAAGGAGACTCCACAACCTGTCTGGGCAACCTGTGTCCGTGCCCAGCTAGTGACAGGCCTCCAACTAGACCCTGTGCCACTGATTATGTCCCTCTGGTGTCTGCCATTCAGCCAGTTCTCAATCCACCTCCCCATCCAGCCTGCATTTCCTGAGCTTGTCTATGAAGATAGATATCGCAGGAGAAAGTATCAAAAGCCTCTTTCACCTTCTTTAAGACTTGTTTTCCTTAAAGGCCAGTGGTACAGAGTAAATAAGAATCTTGTCTGACTGCCTGTATTGTATTTCGTTGTAACCAGTTCTTGGGTGAGGTGTTACGCATAAAGAAGTTTGGGGCTTTCATCTCATTCATTAAAGGAGGACCTTTCTGACAAATGTTCCCATAACCAGTACCTGCAGGACAGTGACACAGTTGCATACTTGACTTTTAGATATGTTGTGCAGCTTCTCTTAACAGCTTTTTGGATTTATGTGCTGTGATTTTTTTTTGCATCTACATTAGGAAAAGGGAGGGAGTAGAAGTTCTTACCTGGAGTAGAAAAAGAAGAGAAGTAGAGAAGATTTTGGCTGTACTTTGCCCTCAAGGGACAGAATAGCCAGAGTGCAAATATGGAATGAATGGTAGTTGATAGCCAAAGTGTCTGATTTCAGTGAAATGAACACTGTTTAAGAAATATCAAAGATATGAGCTACTAAATGGGAAGTAGTCTCTGTCTTTGATATGTAAGTATTAATGCTCATGTACTGAACATACTAGCATTAATTTTATTACCAATAGTTTCTTCAGAATAAAGTTGGCAGTTTTCTTCCACTGAGGTTGTTTCCTTTTAGTAGAAAAGAATAAAACTGGTTTTGAATTCTAACCTTAGTTTAAAATCCTATTATCTATCAAAGCTATTGTGACTATTTAGTTTTCTTGTTTTGCAGAAATAAGGGAGGAAAACATGCAGTCTTCTACCCAACACTGAAGGTAGGTGCCACTTTCTCAGGTCAGAGGGCTGTAAGAGGACAGAGATATTTACTTGACCTGTTTCATTATTGAGGCATTTCAGAAAATGTTGAACTGAGTTTAGGCTTTTGTGGAAGAAGTTTGCCCTCATGTGAATGTTATGTAAATTGTTATGATTCAAAGCTTCAGCTGCCTGTGCAAGAAGGTTGGTTTTTTCTCTCATGCATAATGGTTTTTGGGATCTCTGAAGATTATGCATGTCTTGAGATAAGACACACCAGAACAAACCGGTGCTGTGAGAGGATCTGTTCAGGTGCACAGCTCATGTACTATTAGATACATTGTTAGCAGATTCTCAGACAAGATACCAAAGAAATTTTCCTTCTCATCATGGTGGCTGGAAGCTTGGAGAACTTTGCCGTCCTTTGTAACAGGGTCCTGATTCTCCCTGTCAGCCTGCATCACCCTGTGTTCTTCAATTCTGTCTCTGTGGAACATATTTTAGTGTTTCGAAAACTTCTACAATAGTCTACAGTATAGCAGAATACAGGATAAAATAGTTAATTAAAGCCTGAGTTCCTAGGAAGCTATCTTTAGATTTTCTTAAACTAAAGTCAGCATGTTAAACCTCTGCTGGCTTTTAGTATTGGAAGGAATTGCTTCTGTAGTGAAACTACGTCATATTTACGGAGAATAGAGACATTTTTTATGGTTAAACTAGTATGAAATGAACTAAGGCTCTGTTTTCCTGGACAGGATTGTTATCTTAAGCACCATGAGTAAAAGGATATTTCCCCTCATTAATCTAATATTGATGGAAGCACTATCACATCTGGGATATTAACAACCATGTCTAACTATGTTCTTGCTAGTGCTGCGTGTCTGAGAGTGTTAGTAAGTTTCACTGTGAATCTATCAGAGAAAAGATAGCTTGTGCTGTTATTCTGTGTTCTCTTTGGCCTCGTGGAAGGATTTCACCCTGCCATTGTCAGTACTAACCAGGTTAAGAATGCTCATTCCTGTACACTGCTTTCATTATTTCTTCTCTAACAGACCACCACTCAACTATGCTGATTGGTGAATGCGTGGAAATGGGTTTTCTTTCCATTTTCAACAAGCTTGTAATTAAATTTTTTGAGATTTGTATGCTGGTCAAGATGGTTGGGAAACACTGAATGTTATTACCTCATGAAAAATGTGTTTCTTTCCCTTTTTAACATTGTAATCACTGACAGGTTGCTCAAAATTAGTTTGTTCATGATTAGTTAAAAGCAGTCATGAATGCCAGGCCCAGTGGATCTGTTAATGATGCTGTGACACTTTTTTCTGTTTCCCATGGAAATGATTTTTAAACACATCCCTAGTATGAGTAGTTTAAACGCTGCAGTGCTGCAGTTCAAAGTAAGAAAACCTGAGAGCAAAAGATGGAAATATAATTACTTTTGTTGTTTGAACTGAAAAAAAAGGTGCAGAACATGAACTGTGGCATTGCTTCCCTTGTAAACCAATGGCTAAACAAACTGCTAAATCAATGGCTGGAGTTCAAATAGAGATACTTTTAATTATTATGTCCAAGAATCTCTTTAAAATAGAATTTTTGTAATGTAAACTGTGACTCTGTCCTGGGAAAAGGCAAACGTAGGCAAGAGATCTTGATGGTATTTGACAAATCGTTCTGATTGTCTTCAGTGATAAAGTCTTATTTTACCCCTGAGACATTTCTGGGAAGAGTTAGAATTTCTGTACATTGTGAAATGATAGCCTAAATTAGAATAGTCCTTTGCATAGTTCATAAATCTGATTTATTTCTGTGGCATTTTGTCAATTTAGCTGGTAATCTTTTATTAGGTCATTGAATTAACTGGTACGATTAACTGTCTTTGACTGAATGATTGCTTGCTAACCAGAGAGTATTTGAAACACAGACGAGGTTTTTCAGTAGCTGGTTCAAGGGTAGATGTTTTTAAAAGGTCTGATAATGGCATGAAGAGATGGCAGTATGGAGTGTCTGATACCTCTGACTGAAATGTGATTGCTTTATGTGTCCTTCTCTTAGTCCATCCAGTTGCGCTTGGAGCTTGCAAAAGAATTGGGCACTGGAATATCCATCTGGGAGCTGGGACAAGGCCTGGACTATTTTTATGACCTGCTTTAAAATAAGAGATGATCTGAGAAAGACTTTATTTGCTTCACTGAGGCTCCACCTTGAATTAATCTGGGTATCCTGGAGAGGTGATTTTTAAAACATTTTTTGTAATTTATATCATATCTGTATTAAACTCTCATTTTTTTTCCCAATAAAGAATCTTTTTTGATTTGCCACACAATCATGATTGTTGGTATCTGATAAAATTCAGAGGAAAAAACCAAAGAAATTTCTCTTAAAGCACCTGAGTTCTGAGTCATTGAAAACAGACCAACATAGCTGGATGGAGTCAGAGTTGAAAATATTTTCTGAAATGTTTTCTACAAGAAATAAAATGGGAAAGTTGATTCCATCTGATGAGACAAAGACCTCTCAAAGAGCTGCTGGTAATAACCAAAGTAAGAGAACAAATAAATCTATCATATTACATCCAGCAAATTCAAAATCTGCTGGACTTTCTGCATCTTGCTGTCTTCTGGTAAGGTAAGTGAACATAAAATGTCAGGAGGGGAGACCAATTAGAAGACTCCCTCAAGCTGGTAGAAAATCAAGCACTGACAAGCTAAGCTGTTGGCTCTGTTTGTTTTGTCACGTTAGTAAATTCCTTAAGTAGTTCAAAGTCACAGTAATTTCAATTTATGGCCTGTTTCTAAATCAGTTCTGTTACAAGAGATGCTCTGTGATTTCTCTGTTCTGCTTAGCCTCCTTGGTGTCTCAGTTACAGTATTTAGCCCTAGAGCATGATGCATTCGTGGCCAGTTTGTGGGAACTGTAACATTCAGCAACAAAGGCTCTAATGGTCAGTGTGGATTCCATGGACATGATGGGTCCCATGTCCCCAGCAGACAGAGCCCCAGCAGCTCTGACTACTCCTTGACTTAAGCAGGTGCTGTGAATGTCATCAGCATTTTTGTGCATGAAGCTGTCATTCTTCAGCTGCACACATTGGTGCTTTTGTCTCCATAATATGGGTTTTTTAGGAACCCAACAGCTGTAAAAGCCCATCAGTTTAAAAACAAAGCCAAAAAATGTGTCCCTGCTTCTTGGTTTATAGTATTTGTGTTTGTCGAAATCCACAGGCTTCAAGGCAATTTCTTCTAAGGAACTAAGAGGTGCTGGGAATTTGATGAGGGTGTCATTGGTCACCAGCAGAGACTCAGGCAAAGAGCTCTGTACTCCCACTGGTGTTCTTCTTGCCACTTACAGTTGTCACAAAGATAACTGCACTCCTCTGTTCACATCCACCCTTCCCAGTAATTAATCTCAGCGGGGAATTTATCTGCCCCTGCTGTTTTCAGCAGAATAAATCCCACTGTAATCCACCATTGATTAAAGAACTATTGATCTTCACCTTTCTGATTTAGTTCTGGCATCTCTCGATTTCTCACATTGCGAGTATCCAGCTGGGCTTACTAATCAGGTTTCTTTCTTCCATACCATTAGTAGTAAGATAATTTGCTACATGAATCCTTGTGTTCAATTAACTTGAACTTTCTAGTTCGTTCAAAAGCAATTTAAAGTCGCTTTGGCAATGGTATCTAGAATAGCACAAGAATTAAATTCTATTACATTGTTTTTTCTACTTTCAGTGGCACTATTGAACCAGAGTGTCTCAGGAAAAAATACTCAGCAGTGGAAGAGGTTATGTTCTGAAATGGCATCCAGTTCTATATTAGCTAGTAGGTAGCTTCCCAATTGGGATGTGTGGAAGAAAATGATATTTCATTTTAGCTTCTTTACTCTCTAGAAAAGATATGCATGATTTATAACAATTTTCATTTTTTAAAATATTCTGTGATGATTTTTTATGAAATTCATGATTCCTGTTTGTCTCTGAGTACAGCTATGTTAGAAAGAAATGTCTTTTCCATCCTTAGAGGTAGAACAAATACCTCTGTGTTTCAAAAAGATAAAACTAACCCTTGCTGTATCATGAAAAAATACCAGATAAGAAGTACCAGATAGGATTTTGAGCCATCCATGGTATATTGGTGCTTGAGGCTAAGAATGTTGCCTTTATCTCTAAAGGCAAAACATGTTTGTTGGTTTAGAAATAATATTCTAAAAGAAACCAAGTTGGCATTATTCTTTTTCATGAAATTCTCTATTAGATAAAAAAAAGAAAAATGAAAAGAAGAAATGAGCATCAGAAGGCATGTGAGCTCCAGAATGAATGCAGAACAGCTTCTGATGGGTTGGTCTTGCATTTCCCTAATTTTTCAATATGTGGGAATGTCAGGTTGTCTTGTATTAACAGAGAATTGAGAAATCAGTAAGCCACAATGAAAACAGCTTTCTTTTGAAATTTGCACCTCAACACATTTATGAAAAGTGACACAGGAGAGAGATGCTGGTGTGAAATGGGGTCCTGCAGAGCATCTCTTTTACGACAAGTGGCGAAAACTGTGTGAGGGGCAGAAGGTGGGAGAGAGTGCTGAAGTGGCACTTAATTATTTATTCCTAAATAAAAAAAGTATTCCTAAAATGAGGTACTTGGCAGGGCAAGGCCAAAGATACTGGACATAAAGGATCAAGGGTATGACTGGGGAGAAATATTTAGTGTTTCTACTAAAACAGCTTGCACCTACTATAGCAAGCAGTGAAATGGAAGTGTGTTTATTTGAACACAGTATATTATCATTAAGTTGTCTAAGATGCATTTTAAAAAAACCAAAAAAGGTTTGCTGTATAATCTAGCTCTGTTGCAAGAAAAATTTCCTTGTATTTGTATAAGATCTCAAGACCTATGAATGTAAAGGTATCTTTGATCTACCTGATGCCAAGTGAAGATTTTTTCCAAATTATCTTTGCTCTTCTATTTTTGGATGATTTTCTTTTTTGGGTTAGACTTAAGATAAATAAATTTTTCTGCACAATTTTTATTGCAGTCACTGAGAAAAAGAAATAGCAGCTGATTCTGTTGCCGCTGGCCTTCGATACAAAGCTGGTATTTTATTGTCAATTACCATCACACACATCATTTTAACAGGTATCAAGGCGGGGGGTATCTGTATACGACTAAATATCTTACCAAGACAGAAAAGAGGACGTATCTGGGTGCTTGTAGGACCACGTGGACCATTCCTCTGGGATAACAGCATCCCATCTTATGTGCTGTGGTAAGTATATATTGAAAACTTGAGCCGCCATAGCATCTTTGTAATGAGAAGCAGATTTAACAGAGAATTGTGGAAAATAAGTTGTTTCACTTGTCTCATTGTGAGGTGCTATTTCTTCAGGAAAAAATGCTATAGTATTTCATGTTATAGTTCCTTTTTTTATCATATATAGGTGTGAAACTGCAGAACCGAGTGTTGCTGCCAGCTAAGAAAGTTGGGAGAGAAAGAGAAAAGATAAGGTAAAAAAGTAGACCAAAGGATGACAATAGTAAAACAGGTTCTTTAACCACTTCTTAGTTATAAAGAATAGTTGAGTGAGTTGTAACAATTTAGTGTTTATGGGCTTAAGCAAAAATGTGAAATGCTTTTTTCATTTCTGCTGTGAGCTGCCAGTGGTAATTATTTGTAAGAGTGGGGGAAGTGTTTTGTGCATGCTCGTCTGTGGAGCCTGCAAAGCTAATGGATGTTCACAGGAACTGTAATTACAGTCTCTCCTGAATTTGGGACATGTCTTTTGAAGTTTACTGTTTTGATTAATACACAGTGCAGCTCTGTGACTTCAGTTAAACAAATGGGAGCACAAAGCAGATGGATTCTACCTCTGCAGCTTGAAGAGGTTGTATGCAACTATTTCCTGAAAATAACATTCCTTCAGTGATCGCTTTTATATGTAATAAGTGCGAATTAAGTAAGCCTGAATTGGTGTTTTGTAGTCTGCCAGGCAATCACTTTGATAGTCTGTGCTGGGGAAAAATATATCATCTCTTTAGAAAAAAATCCCCAGCTTAATATGAAAAAATAACTGGAATAGAACTTGATTAACGCTACTTATTCAAACAGTTGCAAAAATAAAAAACATCACTTATCTTGTTAGGATATGAAACTAAAAGCAAAATGTGGTTTAAAATGTATTCTCTCGGAATGAGAACGTTATAACAAAATGTTGTTTTGCAAAAATTGCGGATGAATGGAATCTAAGGCTCAAAATTTAATACAGTTTGTTGTTTTACATTCCTACTTATATCAGTTACCTTTTCAAAGGATATATTTCAATGTTTAATTGGTTATAATGTCAATGTAAAGACCCTCTCATCTCTAGATTGCATACCATGGGGTTTTTTGCATAAGTGACTTGCTGTAAGGCTTCCCAGATCATTGCACTTTTGCAAATTCAGAAGCAGTTTTCCAGAGCTGGGCCATCTAATATTCCAGCTTTGTCATCTTTTGCTGTTAAGTTCCTGCTGTGTATGGCTGCAGCAGAGACTGGCTGAGTGATCTGCCTCACCTTCCTCAAAGGTTAGTGCAGATGGAGTAGAAAATTATGGGGTTTCAAGTTTCCTCCAATATGTAAAGTCTACACATTATGGTTACCTCTGCTGCTCATCCTACTCCAAAAGGTAATGCTAAATATTGTTTTCCTTTATTTGTTACAGACATTTGCAAGTGTTAAAGCAGCCAAAAAGCCCCCATACAAACATTGCTAATTTTCACTAAATGTTATTTTTCTATTCTTCCTTACAATCTCATTACCTTACCTAGGTAGGACTTTTGATATGTTCCCATCATTTTTCTTCCAGTGCACTGGTGAAGAGCATATACTCCACTATATGGTGTCTTTGCTTGCAGTTGTGGAGGATGGGACTGTGACTAAAAATGGCCAATAGGCAGAATTACTGCCCAGTGTAGGAAATTATTTAGGACTCTGTGTGTCCATTTTCACGCAATCTTTAAGGTTTCTTTTCTGATTTTTCAAGTGAACTTATGTGGGGCAGAAAAGTTGCTATAGGTGATTTGGCTATTATTACAGGTTTTGCAATCTTTTTGTGTTTTCCTTTGCTCCTCTGGGGACTGAACAAAACAAATTCTGTGAGCAAACATGCTTGTCTGTCATGAGTAGATGAAGGCCCAGCAGTAGCAGAATTGGCATTTTTGTGCTGTGGAAGTTATGGAAAAGGTGCCTGGGAGTGTTGTGTGACCACACTGAGAGAGAGGAAGAGAGAGTAATTTATGCCATTTGTAAAGCTGGCTCCCTAATCCTTACAGTTATTAGGGTGATATTGTGGGAAGAAGGGTGGCAAAGCTCAGCTCTGCTCATGGCAGCTACCTCTGGGCTGATTTCCCCCTTGTTTATAGGTGCTGTTTCAGTTGCTGTGCTGGGAGCTTTTGTGTAAAACAAGCGGTTGTGTTATATTTGCTCTGCTGTTTCATGTCCTAATGCAGAAAAGCCTTTGTGCTAATATTTTTCATTTTGCTCTCATTAAAACAACTGATCAGCCTGACTAAGTGAAAGCCAAAGTGTCTTTGTTTTGCACTAGAGCTGGAGCTACTGGGGAACCAGGTAGAGGTGTTTGGTGTATTTCATGCAGAGCACTTCTTCTAGTATAAGTAAATAGTTTCTTCATAAGTGACAACCAGTCCACCTTTACAAATATATTGTATCATGTCTTGCAACTGCAGAGTCAGCTTAAAATGAGTTATTTTGGTTTTTTTCAGTCTAGGTAGCTTGCTGATATAATTAGCTGCAATTAACACTAGAAAGTATTTTATTTAATGATGCTTTTAGAATCACAGCACTAAATTGTTGTCTGCTGTATGAGGCCTTTGCATCCTGCTTCTGCTTTTTAGCTCTGAACTTTCTGTTAAAATGAAATTGCATTTGCTGTTAGCTGGGAAATGTTTTAGATGGACTTTCTGAGTCAAACAGTGGGTCAGGATTTTAAATCCCATCTAATTTCTCCTTTCTTCATTCACATCAACCCTGAAATTGGGGTTAACGTGAGGATGCAATTTCACACAGGAGATTGGCTGAGCTCATGTCTTGAAAGCCTGGTTTACCAGTTTATTAACTATTTTAAAGCACTGAGGGTTAAATTGTACCTTTAACATTTACTTTAAGATTTAGAATTACTGCCTTTGATACAAGAGGGCATGATCAGTAATTTTTAAGAGGTTTTTTTTTTTTACTGAACCAGATTTTTTAATTGTTTTAGTAGGAGTTAAATAAATATATAAGGTGGCAGGGAGAAGAATCATCATCCCCAGAATGAAAACTTTCCTGTTATGTCTAATATAGACTGACCTCTAAGCGAGGTCCCAGTTTTGTGTTCAGATTTCATCTTCTCCCCTTGGCCACAAGAAGTGAGCTTATCTGCCCATGTCTCTTAAGGTGGTGGGCAGGGCAGAGTAGAGAAACAGAGTGTGTGTGGCTGTTTGAAGGGGATGAGAGGGAGGGAATGAGGCAGAACAACTGCTTTCAGAAAAAATGCACTTTCTCCTTTTCTTCCTTCTATAGGACCGGCAGAGAGATAGACTTAGCAAGGTGAAACCCAAACCCCTGTGTTCCAAGATGATCCCTGAGTATTTTCGAGCATTGTCTGTTTTGGAGCCTAGGACTATGAAATATTTTGGCAGGCTGTGCTCTGTCCTTGGCAAATGTATTTGTTAAAACTGAGGTGACTTTTCTGATGGCTTCTCCCAGTGCTTTTTGGCAGAGCGCTAAAAGTTATTGAGTGAATTTTTGCAGATGACAACATGAATATTGTAAATACTTGCTGCCTTCCCAAGTACACATATTAGTGTAGAATTTGAGCTTCATGTGTGTGCAGTATTAAACTCATCATGGATATGAGAAGAACTCATCAGAGGTGTATGAGAAGCCTTTTCCTTCTCCTTCTCAGGAGCCCTTGGTTGGTAGGGATAACTGCATTGGAGAAAAGGTACAGTGGGCAGTGTTCCAAAGAGCATGCAGCTTTAAACAGACCTGGCAGACAAAGTGGAAAGAGAAAATTACTTTTTCAGTGCCAGGTAGTAAATCTGTCACAAAGTCAAATGGGAGCCAGGGTTTATGACCCTGGGTGTCCTGGGGGGCATCAGGCCCAGCATCACCAGCTGGGCAAGGGAGGGGATTGTCCCGCTCTGCTCTACACTGGGGCGGCCTCACCTCGAGTGCTGGGGGCAGTTTGGGCACCACAATATAAAAGATATAAAGGTATTAGAAAGCAGCTAAAGAAGGTGAAGGGTCTAGTGGGGAAGCCATGCAAGGAGCAGCTGAGGTCACTTGGTCTGTTCAGGCTGGAGAAGAGGAAACTGAGGGGAGACCTCCTTGCAGTTACAACTTCCTTGTGAGGGGAAGAACAGGGACAGATCCTGATCTCCTCTCTCTGGTGACCACTGACAGGACCCAAGGGAATGGCCTGAAGTTGTGTCAGGGGAGATTTAGTTTGATATTAGGAAAAGGTTTTCACGCAGGGGATGTTTAGGCACTGGAACAGGCTCTCCAGGGAAGTGATAACAGCACCAAGCCTGACAGAGTTCAAGAAACATTTGGGTAAAACACTCTCAGGCACATGGTGTGACTCTTGGGACTGTGTTGTGCGGGGCCAGGAGTTGGGCTTTGATTATTGCAGGTCCCTTCCAACTGTGGATATTCTATGATTCTGTCTCGTACCACATGCTGGCTAGACCCTGCTGCTGAGTTATACAAACCAAAGTGAGCCAGAGCAAAGTAGGGTCCCTTCATCACTGACACTGTGAGGGTCTTCTCAAAATCACTCACTGCAAGAACAATCTGTTGGCAGCAAGCTGGGGATGTGTGCATGTCAAAGTGAACAGAGCATGCTGCCATTCTGAATGGTTCTGTGAGAACTGATGAGTCCTTCCCCTCACCACCAGACACTGAGGAAAAATGGCTTTGCTTGTAGATATGGAGACAAGTAGTTCTACAAAGCATAAATGGAAATAGTAATTTGTACAACATGCAATCATGTGGAGGAAGTAACTACTGCAATAAGTCATAGAGCCACAGACAGTAGCTGGATCTTTAAAAGGCCTGAATATTTTCCTAGTCGTAGTATCACTGCAAGGGGAATGTAATGGTGTGTTAGTCCTCCTGTCATAAGGTGAATTGTTATTCCTCTGAGGCATCTTCTCTCCATCCCAACCCGGCCTTTCTGCATGTTGTCTGGGTAAGCTGAAAAGACAAAAAGGAAGCAGGATCTGTAGTGGATCACTTTTGCAAGGCTAACCTTGTGCTTTTTAAACTTGCTTGTGTATGTGCTTTGGGGGATGTACTTCCCTCTTTTGAGACTGACTGTTTGGCCTCTGTGTTTGTCTGATGCCTGAGTCAAACTGCTGGTCAGCTTTCATTTCCAAGCTGTTTTCTTTGTAAGTGAAAGTTTGGGTTTCTTTCTGCTGACATTCAAGCAGTATTGGTGTTCAGGGACCATTGCTGCTTAAAGACTTGCATGTCTGGGAGCCCATTTGTTTTCAAGGATTTTTGTTGTTTCTAATTAAAACAGAATTTAGCAGGGCAGCTCAGCTTGATAGCAGCTCTTTTGACAAATCTCAAACAAAAACATAATTCTGCTTCATCTTGTGTTGACTCAGCAAGACTAGGAGGAATCAAAAAAGTAATACTGCCTTTCTCCCATCCTGCAGGAAGTTTAAAACCATTATTTGGAACGGAAGAGTAGACTTTGGTTCTGCACAATGAAAAGGAGAACAGAGCTATGCCATGAAGTTGTGTAGCTTAGCCAGTTTTTATTGATAATGCTATTTTTGTAATAAAAAAGGGTTTTAAGGTTATTTGCACAGGCAGCATTAAATAACTCACTTGGGGATTTTCTGGAAGTAAATAGTAGCATCTGAAAGAATTTACTTCTAATTTCAGGGCAACCCCAAAATAATGAAAGCTTTGCTTAGTGTGAAGCATTCTACAGTGCAGGTGTCAGGCACATCAGTTTGGGCAGTTTCTTCATGGTGATGGGGAGATGTAACTCAGACTGACTGCAGCCACTAACAGAGCAGGAGATAGGCTTGACTCACTGCACATGAAAATGGTTTTGAATTTCTGATTGTATTGGAGGGGTCTGGAAATGCAGCACTGAAAGCAGCAGCACCTGGTAAGCCCTCGGACTATCTCTCTATGCAGTGCTTTTCTTTCACTGTAAAACTTTGCTTTCTGCCAGACAGTGAAACCTGTTATGCTCAGCTGAAAGGATTCTATTAGCAGCCCATCAAATGTGCATCACCCTGAGGAAGGATGTTTGGTGTAGCTTCAAGATTACCTGTGTCCTGATAAATGTCTCAATCTTTTGCCATTATTATTGGGATAGAATTTATGGCAAGGCAAACTTGGCTTTCCTTTGAACAGACAAGATTATAAAAGAATTAATTTAGAAAGAAGCTGAAAAGCTTATTTTTATTTAATGAGTCATGGATTGTTCTGCAGATTATCAGAATAGTTCCTTCCTGTGCTTACCTAAGTAACACATTATTTTTTTCAAGGTGTTTTGCACCTCAAGTGTTTTGTCCACGAAAATGATTCTGTAGTTTGGTTTTGTTACCTTCGCAAAAAGAAGCATTTGTAAGCATGTATAGTTAGTATTTCTAAAGACTGTTTTTATAAAATAGGTGTTCAAGTATGGAATAGAGCATGAACAAACCAAACTAGGTGACAGAAAAAAACCCTTGATAAATGGAAGAACATTTCATTATCAAATCTGTAATTGTTTCAAGGACTGGCTTGTAGGTCTTACACAGGAGTTTGAATATTATTTATTTAAACCTTGTCTCTCTGCAGACCTTACCATTTTTCTGGCGATATGGGCCACTAGTGGAAGAAGGACAAGCACCCAGAGAGTTCTGGGTAAATGTCAAACTCCCATTCCTTTAGAAATTTAAATCTGACCTACTGACATTCTTGTAGGTAAAAAGCTTGGGGGAGGGGGAATGGGAGACAGGACAAGCAGACTGCAGGAGCATATCACCAAATTGAGTTTTGCATATACAGGAGTTAATACATGGGTTGTGTGTGTGTGAATGACACCAAATACTGTGGTTGTTGTAATCCCTTTTAATAAAGGGATTGACTTGCAGTACAAAACGACTTACATAATTCTGCATGCTGTATTATCTGTTCCAGGGGGTTTGAAGCTTTGTGTGTTTGCTAGCCCTCAGTACCTCCTTTACTTTATTACACTAACTGCAGAAATTGCTTTTCTGAAATGTTGTTTGTGGTCATCAAACAGGAATTGAAAGTACTTTGTCCCATACTGATGGCCCTGTAGATGACATGGGTCAGGGAAACATGAGGCTGATTCTCAGCTAAACCTCTGGCCAGAATGCATCCAAATGGCAGCTTTCCATTTGAAAAAATAACAGAAACTTTTTGTGAGTATATTGGTTTTGCAAGTACCCTCTTGGGCCCATGTATAAATATTGTAATGGGAATGCCAGTGCCCATGTGCTGTCCATGTCAGTGGCATCCCCTGGCACAGAGCAGGACAGGGTATCCACCAGCCTGTGCTGATGTCCCTGCTGAAAGAGCCTCAGGCAGCTGTTTGGTGTTTTGCTTCACTGTGTTTTACCTCAGCACTAATTCTACTATTCTAGTTTTGATTCATCTCTAGGTTTGCATGTGTACACACAGACTCTAAGCTCCTTATTTCTTTCATTTTTTGGCAAGATCCACATTTTCCTCCTGTGGTGTAATGCCTATCTGACCACTGTTCGATATCTGAGCTTGTCTAGAAAGGGAAGTTCAAGTTTGTTTGTAGAGAAGCTGATGTGGTTCTGATTCCTGACAGAGAGGTTTCAGTGTGCCAGCCCTCACGGAAATGGTGATGCTGTGAAGAGAGGAGCAGGTCTGGTTCCAGCAGAAAGCTTGGGTTGAAGAGAAGGGTGCAGAGAAAGAAGACAAAAGAATTCTGTAATCCGGGAAGGTCTTGTTTCCACAGACAGTGCAACAAGCCACACTCCATGTGATTTCACAGGGCTGCTTCAGGGGGCAGCAGTGCTTGCACTACAGATCTTCTGTGTAAGAGGCAAGTGGGATTTCAGCACCCTGTGGGTACTCCCTGGCTCCTTTCCAGAAGAGAGGTCCTTAAACAGGACCCTCATTTGCTGCTGACCGTTTTCCCAGTCACCATCTCTTTTACTGTTGGTTCTAGTGGAAAGCCTTAACGGTATGAAAATCTGAAAATCTCAACTAAAAGCTTTCCTGGTTTCTCCCAACCCACCCCAAGCTATTCTGGATCTAAAGCGATCATTCTGAAATACAAGAGGGAAGTAAGCCATCTGACTAGATGACCCCTGTCCCTGTTAGGTAGAAAATGATTTTTCAGAAAATCTTGTACTGGATACACATCTAGCTTATGCATTTTTAGCCTAATTTTTAAAGCAAAAGCAATCTTAGCTGAATGCTTTTAAAAATAATGGAATTCAAAGTCAGAGAGATCAAGTACGAGACATGCTGCTGGTCCTGCTACCTCTACCTGCTTGTCTGTCTCTTTACCTGTAGTGTAGCATTATTAGAGTAGTGTGAATCCTGCTGTGAGCATCTTTCTAATTCCTAAGCTGGCATTTCAAGGCAGGAGAGAGGTGAGCTTTTGTCCTTTAGACGTAAATCTGTGAAATCTAGGTCTAGACAACTGGAAGGGAATGTGACTGCAGGGATACATGGGCTTCTTTAAAATGAATGGAGTTATTACACAATTCTGCTAGTTTGGGGACATTTGCCTTTATCCAATACTGCTCTCTCTCTCTCTGTATATATATGTATATATATATATATATAAAAGTGGGAAAATGTTTATCTTCTGCACTCTGTTCAGAATTTCTCAGTCAAACAGAAGTACTTAAGATTAAGACCTTAATATTTAATAAGCTCTCAATTGTTAGAGAGCAGTGAGCCTGCCAGTGTGAGATTGGGCTGGCAGCTCAGTGGATTAATAGAAACATAGAGCTCGATTTAAAAGCCCTGAATGATAATCTTTAAATATGCTTAGGCATTGTGACTGTGCAGTTTCCCTGGGGAATCATCATATTCTCTGCTTCAAAAATTTCACTGAAGACTTAACTGAAACTACAGCTCAACTTTGCCTACTGGGAAATCTACTTTCATTCCTGGGGCTTCAATTCCTTCAATGTACATCTATACACCCAGAGTGTGATTCCTTGTGGGTTTTCTGTTATTAAATTTTTGCTGCAGGAACAGTTTTACACAGACCTGAAAAACAAAAATTGCAGAGTTGAGCAACTTTCCTACCTGAATGGAGATGTTGCTTAGACTTTCAAACAAGCAAATGTTGCTATTTGAAAATACTGATGTGAAAATTACGTTGTTGCTTGTGATACGTGATCTCAATAAGGTAGACAGAGGAAATAGGTTCTTTTAAACTCCTGTATGTGAAATTCTCTGGTGCTTTGGGTTCATGTAACCTATTTCAATAGTACTTCATTCTCTGATAGAGATCTGCGTAGTCCCACTGCAATGATAGTGTAGACACAATGTGGTGCATTCTGGGATGTCCTCAGACAAACTGAAAGGCTTGAGAATTATAGGAGATTGCTTTTTCTCATTTTTGTAAGAACTTGCCAGTCTGAAAGGTGTCTAGACTTTGAGTTGCTCTAGTTGTGTATACATTTCTGGGGATTATCTCAATTTCAATTTAATTTGCCATTTCACTTCATGCTATAAAGCTTTCAGGGAATCTTTAATTTCAGTGAGAGCTCACTAAATTAAAATGAAAATGAAATAAGCTTGCATCATCAACACTGAGAGTGGCAGTGTTATCCTGAATTTCTCTTAATACTTCACCAGAGCTGCTTGTGTACGTAAGGCACCGGGGTACTCAGCTGTTCAGCACTAGATCTGACTGTGTAGCTGAACCACCCTTGTGTTCTGTGTAGCTGCACTGATACTAAGAAAGCTTTTTCACTTGCAGGATACTGTGCTCCATGTAACAGTGACAGAACAGCTGTGACAGATCAGCTGTCACACGCTGAGTTCTTTTAAACCATGGAATGGTTTGGGTTGGAAAGGACCATAAAGATTATCTAGTTCCAACCCCCCAGCCCTGGGCCGGGGACACTTTTCACTAGATCAGGTTGCTCACAGTCCCACTCAGCCTGGCCTTCCAGGGATGGGGCATCCATTAACTCCTCTGAGCAACATGTTCCACCCTCACTACCCTCACAGTCAAGAATTTATTTCTAACACCTATTTCTTCTCCAGTCTGAAAATCCCAACTCTTTCAGCCTGTCCTGATAGGAGAGGTGCTGCAGCCCTCTGAGCATCTTTGTGGCCTCCTCTGGACCTGCTCCAGAAGGTCTATGTCCTTATGTCAGGAGCCCCAGAGCTGGATGCAGTACTGTGGGTGGGATCTCCCTAGAGTGGAGTAGAGAGAGAATTCCCTGTCTCGACCTGCTGGCCATGCTGCTTTCTTTCTGGGATACAAGAGCACATTGCCTGGTCCTGTAGAGTTTCTTGTCAACAGCCCTGAAGTCCTTCTCCTCAGGGCTTCTGTCAGTCCTGTATTTGTATTTGTGTTTGCCCAGCCTGTCAGGATTTGTGCCCAGCCTGTCAGGATTTCCCTGACTCAGGTGCAGGACATTGCGCTTGGCTTTGTTGAACTTCCTGAGGTTCCCATGGGCCCATCTGTCCAGCCTGCCCAGGTCCCTCTGGATGGCATCCCTGCCCTCCCATGTGTCAGCCACACCACGCAGCTTGGTGTCATCTGCAGACTTGCTGATGGTGACTCAATCCCACTGCCCACGTCACTGACAAAGATGTTGAACAGCGCCAGTCTTAACAGTCCTCCTGGACCCCCAAGGATCATCACTCGTCACTGGTCTCCTCTTGGACTTTGAGAGGGACCATCCAGCTGGTTGCTTATCCACTGAGTGGTCCATCCCTCAAACCAATGTCTCTCCAGTTGAGAGACAAGGCTGTTGTGCAGGACAGTGTCAAATGCTTTGCACAAGTCCAGGTAGGTTACATCAGTCACTCTTCCCTTATCCACCTCTGTAACCCCATCACAGAAGGCCACCAGATTTATCAGGCACAATTTGCCCTTAGTGAAGCCATGCTGGCTCTCTCCAATCACATCCTTATTTTCCATGGGCCTTAGCATATTTTCTAGGATCTGCTCCATGATTTTGCTGAGCAGTGAGGTGAGACTGATGGGCCTGTAGTTCTCCATGTATCCCACTCTTCCCTTTATAAAAATAGGGGTTATGTTTCCCCTTTTCCAGTCAGTGGGAACGTGACTGCACTGCCATGATTTCTCAAATACGATGGATAGTGGCTCAGCCACTTCATCCAGCAGTTCCCTCAGGACCTGTAGATGTATCTCATCACCCTCAGCATTTTTCAGTAATGTTTAAATTACATATAGATTCAACACCACTACTCCCTGAATTGATCTCCTGCAAGGCTGGAAGAACTGAAATTTGGAGGACGTAAGTGTCTGTACCCCTTACAGCTGTTCATCATCTGAGTATTCCTGTGTCCTTTGGTAGCTCAGTGAACCTGCTGCACCTGGGAGGGGGATAGATGGGATTGCAGTCTGAAGAGCACAGGAAAGCAGTTGGAACAGGACACAGGGCCTGTTCTGAACGGGCTCACCACATGTTTCACAGGATGCTGCTCTATTTTTGTACCTTACAGTGGGGAAAATCAGTCTGCTCAGGTCTCTTGTCCATTTCCAACCTCCCTTAATTTTCATTTATGTTTTTTCATACCTGTCATTTTTATTTTCCCTTTTCTTCCTCACCTTTCCTGGTGCAGATATTTGGATAAATTGGAGTCCTGTGCGTCCCACAGCAAAGAGTGCTTGCATTGGAGTATTCTGGTTTGGAGAACACATGCACATAGATTTTCTGAATGTACATTAACTCTTGATTCCATCAGGAACAAGAGAGTGTGATTTGCAGCAAGCTTTTAATTGTGCCAGTTCTTCCTGTGATAATTCTTCTTTGAAACCTGTGAGCACTTATTTCAAAGGACCTTTTGATAAGATTGTTTTGTGTCAGGGTAACCAGCTGTGGTGCACAGTCAGGAATAAGAAGGTGTTTAATAGGGAAGAACTTCAATGCACGGACTTCACAGGGAGATTTAAAACTTCAATTTTTATTAGCACCAAATATCAAGCAAGTTCCATGACAACAAGCTGTACTTCCAAGCTGGTGAGTTACTTTGTTTAGGGAAAGTGAGTTAGTAATTATATGACACATCAATTCAGTCTATGTACTCTCTTGTGTTTGCATTTGCAAATCCATAATTCCTTCTGTTGTGCACAGGTCTGAGTTCACAATTTCTGTTCTTCCCCCAAAAGCAGGAGTGTTTTCAATCATGAGGTTTCGAGGCAACTCTGCCATTGAGAGACCAAATAGCATAACTTAGCTGCTCATCAGAATAATCAAAGCACCTCTGGCTTCTATGGGGAATTATTACTATTTCTACCATATTTCTGTGCCCAGTTCCTGCAGCTGAGCTTACAGCATGAAGAATCTACCCAAAGAGCTTGACTTATACTTCCATACAGCCTCCCTATTCAACTAATGCCACAATGGGTTTCAAATGAAATTAATACAGGAGGCCATCGGTGGGGAGGGAGGAAGGCTGTGTGGTGTTCTGAGATTGTAACAAAGCTCTTGGTGACTTTGACTGTGGTAAGAGACCTGGTATTGGATTATAGAGTGAGAGGTGGGGTTCCAAAAACCCCCACCAGGCAGGAGGGCTCTTTTCCTGGACTATTTGCAACTGCTTCATCCTAATCGAGTCTGCGAACAGCTCTAACTCCCTTAAGGGAGGGAGGGGGTTTATTCCTTGACAAATGAGAGCCTGAAAATGAGAGAACTGAGAATTACACAAACACACTTTTTCTTTTTTTTTTGGATAGAAGTTATCTTGGGCAGTTGGGCTGCCGCAGTACGAACTGTGGGGATGCACATGCTGCCCCAGTCCCCTTAGACGTGTGTGGGTGCACGTGAGCATTTCAAAAGAACAACAAAGGCATCATTTCTAAGATGAGGCATTGTTTTACCTCAGTATTCTGGGTGCTTATTATTGAAGCTGGGATATAATACCAGAATCTGTTAATTGCATCTGTGGCTGATACAATAACACTGAGCAAGTTTCCAAGGTAAACTGGGTTAAAAAAATGGAAAAAGAATCCCTGCAGCATCAGTCTGTCTGGAGAATACTAAACAGCTAGTGACAGTCCTGCTTGATAACCGTGTTTGTCTCGCCATTTGCAGGCTTGCATCAAGGAACTGAGGACATTAAGAGCAACTCAGATTCAGTCACTACTTAGGTCCAGAACCAGGCTGCATGGATTACTTGGTCACAGTACTTACTCTACTCTGTTCTGTACAGTCTGTGGTCTCCTAGCTCAGTGTCAAAGCTGAATTTTGTAAGGCCACATAACAGGTCTTATCATTGGGCACTAAAAATTATACAATAAAAACAACTGAATCCCCTCCACATTTAACAGACTGGGACTGTGACTGACCGAGTATTGTTGTGTGCAGAACAGCAGATTTAAATGGTAGAGTTGGAAGGGCTGGAGCAGTGATGGACTTAAGCTTCAGGGCCAAAGAAAGGTATTTGTGGAGGAGGGAGATATGAGGTGCATCTGAATAGACTTTGAGAAGCCGGTTCCTGAAATCCCTGTATTTCTCCAGTAATTTTTAGTTATTCTTCAGGATGAATGCTTTACACCTGAAACTCTTGTCACTGTCCATATTAGACACATAAGCAATACACATTAACAGTTGGGGGTTTTTTATGCTGTACTTCGCTTTCTATAAATTTTTGTTTTCTATGTATTTAACTATGTATGGTTATATGTTTTATTTTGTTGCCTGTGATTTAAACGATACTCTGTAATAGCAATGCCATAGGAATATAAGGGAATTTTATAGTAGATAATTATCCCATCCTTTCAAATTATTCTGTAATTGCAAGTACAGGGAAGTCTCTGCTAAGCAATTCTGTAGTAACAAAATGTTCTGCTCTGCCTAAATGACTTCTGCATAAAAGATACCAGGGATTTGTTTGAGAAATCAGTTCAATTGATTAGCTATTTCTTCATTAAAAACCCTCACCCTAAGATACAGGACTTCTGTTTAGCTGTCTTAACACACACTGGTGTAGATTTAGTAGTGAACATTTTCTGGATGTTGGAGGGAGGCATGTAAACTCAGCTGTTCTTGCAGGTCAACAAACCCCAGGATTTCTAGTGAACATACAGTATTTCCAGGGGGAAAGAGTTTATTGCAGGGGGAGACAAGGAAGCAAGGCCTAGGGTAAAGTGACCTACCACAGGCAACTAATGGGACTTAGAAAAAGAGCCTTTCACATAGCATTTTCCAGATGAGTTATTAATGACAGATTCCTTAGTTGTTTGGGGTTTTTAACATGGTAAGATAAGAAACATAGGGCTCTGTGTTTTGCACTTTTGATATGTCAAGACAAAACTCTGGACGAAGCTTCATAAGGTGCCCTTAAGCACCTCTGAAAATTATCGCTATGCAGACAGAAAGTACTTTATATTACACAGTCAGAATAATCAGCTACGCCTGGTATTTCCAGCTTGTGTTAAGTGTACTTTGGAAAAACAGCAGGATGTCAGGTGAAATACTCATCTAGTTGTTGATTAAAGTGGGAAGCTCTGTCTGTGCCCACATGAAGTTCAAAAGCAAAGATAACTGGGATAGCTACTGGGGGAAGGTATGCTGGGCTTAGCTGTTTGAGACAATGGGATCTTGAAAATCAATAGAGTACTCAATTACCCAGGGTTAAGCTTTTAGTGGAAAGGAAGATTAAGCCATAAAGGTAATACTGCTGCTCTGAGCCCATATATTTCTGTAAGCATGATTAAGTTATCGTTCCTGAAGTACAGAACCAATGGTGAGTAAATGAAATTGAAAGGCAACATGTTAAAATCCATGTAAGAAAGGTTCTTTTAAATGCAACTTGAAGAAATTGTGAAATTCACTGCTACACTGCAAGACTTTGTGTGAAGTTTCACAGAGTCAGAAAGGGATTAAAGATAGATGTGGTTCATGAGACCATCTAGTGGTGCACTTAACGGGATGAAGACAATTCAAGTAATGTAAACATCTCTACTAAACTGAGGGAGCTGTAGGAACCTTCCACCAAAGGTGTGGGTTATCCTTTATGATGCTTCCTGCAACAACCTCTAAAACCTCTGGGTCTCTACTTCTCCCATTACAATTTCAACAGTACACCTGTGTTGTTGTTCAGAATGCACAGTTTAGAGGCAATTTTGCTTGCGAAGCTGTTTGACCTGTAGAGTACAACAAATTGTATTAAAAAAGGCAGTGTTAGACATGACTGCAGGTAACATAGCTGGCTAAACAGACATTCTTCTGATCTGACACAGCACAAGTTCCTAGTTGTTCCGTTTCAACACATTCTGGTGTTAATTTTCTAAGTTTTTCTATGTAATTTCAGAATGTGAGCAACTACCTCAGAAAAAGAGAAGTCCTTTTGTTTCAAAGTTATCAGTAACAGACAAGTTCTAAACAGAAAATAATTGGGTTTGGGTCTGAGTATTTTTTTAACACTAAACCTGATCTCCCAGTAGTTTCTGAATTGGTATCGACTACCACATAATTTCAGGTTGCCCACCCGTAAGAGGAAAGAGGGGTGTCAGTTTACCTGGAAATGGGTAATCCACTTAAATAATAATAATAAAAACAAATCCATAAGGAAGAATAGGTCAAATCAAAGGTAATGAGAAATGACAAAGAAGTAGAACACTGTGGGGTTTTGTTAAATTGCATACAGTGTGTGTGTGCACTTGCACACACATCTATCGTTGGGTCTGTATAGAATCACTGTTTAGCTTGTAGCGCAGTTGCTTATAAAGAATACAAAAGACATTCTGTTGTAAACTTTAAAGAATATTTAATAACTTTTAAAAAATAAAATGTATATTTTAAATTTTGTTCTTTATATGAATGCACAAAAATGTACCATTGTAATTGCAGCAACAAAATCCAAAGACCTGAGGAGACCTGCCCACTGTGGTAAGATACCAGTGACAAGGGAGAATTCACAATGGAATCCAAACAAGATTTCCCATGGCAAGCCCCAGTGTGTTTTCTAACTGCCTAACTCAGTATCTACGAAGATCATTCACACTTAGCAAATGCTTGCAGATAACTTAAATAAAGAGTAAATAGAGAGCCTGGGTTTAAAATAAATGCCACAATCAACTGCTGGTTTCTGTTGCTTACCTTTGGTGCCACAGTCGTAGCACAACACTGAAGCCAAAGGGTAAATGAAAGGCTGTGACTTTGTCCATGCTGACAACCTCCTGTCCTACCCTGGGAAGGTGTAAGAGGCAGCCCAGAGCCACGTGCACTCAGTGTGACCAGTTCTTGTTAGTTTGTGAGATGTGAGGGTTTGGGTGGCTTCCCCTAGCAGCCCTATTGCTGATGCAAGACAGAGTATTTTTACAGCTTCTGTGCAGTTCCTTCCTCTCCATATTTTAAAACCAACAATGCTGCATTTAAATGCTAATTATTAAATGGAAGAATAAACCTTTATGAGTTTTTTTGATTTGAGGGGGAAGACCAAAGACCTATTCATAGAACAGAAGCTGGAGGGAATTTCAGTGATTGTGCACTGTATGATGAGAAGCTAAGTAATTCTGTTGTACAAGTAATAAGATTTGGCTGCTAGTGACAGTACAGGAAAATAAACCATATTCTATTAGATATATGGTTTTTGGGGTTTTTTTAAAAATAATTGTGAATATGAAAAGGCAAAAGTATTTTGGACTGAATCTAAAAAGCTAAATCCTGATGCTACTGAATTCAGTATATTCAGCCATATGCCCTATGCCTTCTTATCTTGTTATTAAGAAACAGAAATGAGAGTAAGTTAAGAGTGCTCCTTTATTGCCTTTGGTTCTGTCTTTAATTTAAATGTATTGAGTCCTCCTTCATGTTTAAAGATAAGAAGTCAAAATAATATAAAAGACTTTACTAAAAGTGACAAGACACTAATAGAAGCAATTGGAATCACTTCTGTGTTGCTCTGCCTACATTGAATAGCAACAGCCTTTCAAATGGATATTATGTTCTACAGGTTACTTATATATAATCAACCAGTTTAATGTGAAGTTTTATGTGTAAAATAGAACTGTCTTCTTTTTTGGTTTTGTTGTGTTTTTTTTTTAAAGATTGTTGCTGTTACACATCTGACCTTGTCAGCAGAGAAAGGATGCAATGCTCTTAAGAAAACATGGTAACACTGAGGCTTGTTATATGCAGTATGTTCCGAGGTTTGAAACTGGATTGTGCTGGTAATGCTGTAAGCACCGTAACATCTGTTTGGTCTGTGTGGAGAGAGTTAATAACATCAAATATACAAAATAGTCCAGTTCAAATTGTGAACAAGTTGCAGTAGCATCTCAGTTCATAGTGGAAGGATAGTATTTTCAAAAAGGATTACTAGCAGCAATATGTGATCTGGGGGTTTTTTTGTTTGTCTGTCTGGGGGTTTTTTTTATTTGTTTGTGGGTTTTGTTTTGTTTTTTCCTCTGTGTGTTTTTGTTGCAGTGACTGGGATTTACGAAATGGGTGTTGCTTATATTCCCTTTAGATGCCTGTTTTTGAAAACCAAGGCAGTTTATCTTGTAAAGACACCTAAACTGTGAAAAATGATTAGAGGAAACCACACAATGTGACTTGTCTCCAGTCTGCTTCTCATATTTTGTTTCCACTGAAGCTTTAGTTGAAGTCTAGCAGTGTTCTCTAAGAGCTCAGCACGAATTACTGTGAGACTCACAGGAGAAGGATTTGTGATGTCTCTTTTCCCTACACCACCATCAAGCAAATTGATGAGAGTTGCTCTCTGTGGGAGTTCTGCACAATGGTTTGCTCCTATCAACTGAACCATCATCAGCCTGCTGTCTCTGTGTTAATTTTTAATGGCAGGGATCACTACACATAGACTTGTCTACCTTTTATCTGTCTCAAAAAAAAAAAAAATCAATGTTTTATGAATGTATTCATCACTCTGTCATGCTGCTTTTCAGTGGTAGAAACTCTGAGTTGTCAGCAGAAGCACCCCTGTGTACAAACTATAAACCATGGCTAGAGCTAATGGTACAGCTAACCAGGACTTGTGTCTGTGCAGGTTAAGAAAAGAACAGAGTAGAGAGCGGGAAGGAACAAACTTAGACCATCTGTTGCAGAGCAGGACAGTCTATAGGTCAGCCTGGGCTCAAGAAGCAGAGAGCATGGAGACTGTGGTGACTGCAACACCACGAATGAGCCTCTTGCTTGGAGTACAGGGCACCCGTGTGTGGGCTACTTGCTCAGCTTGGTTAACATTTGTCAGGGCTTGTTTGCATAACAGTAAAATCCTTTAGTGGCATGGAGGTTGCTGTGATAGTAATTGGGAAGCCACATAAAATGCACACAAGTAATACATTACTTTTACCTTAGCCTGCACAGCTAAATGCCCCATGGGGGTAAGATTTAGGAAGATACTTGCTCTTTTAAACACCAGACTGTCCTAAGCAATTCCCCAGAAAATATGGAGTAGCTCATGCCTGAGAGTGAGAAGACTGCAGGAACTCAGCAAAGAGACAAAAAACCCCCCCAAACTTAAGGAGTGAGAGTGAATCTGTCAAATAATGCAGGTCCAGAAAAGGGTTAGTTATGGGTGTAAAGGAGATTGTTCAATAGGCTGTGAGTTGCCAAGTCCTGTTTTGTGCTGGAAATTGCCTTTAAATCAAAGCATGCAAACTGTCACTCATAGCTGAGACCTGCTGTTGTAAGCAGGGTAACTTTCTGTATCAGCTTGATGCATGCTTCCAGTCTGCAGGAATGGCTGCACTGAACTTCCTGGGAAAGCAGGGCTCCATGGTCATCTCTCTGCTCTAAGTGTCAGTGGCTGAGAGCTCCTCAAAGGCTCGCTGAAAGGAGCAGGCCACCTGCATTGCTCTGTTTGCTGTTCCCTGCTTTGTCCTTTCCCTGGGGTGCTTCAGCTTCTCCCTGGCACATATGCACTACCTGGAGCTGTTTGCTGGCAGGGAATGATTTGTTTGAACAATAGGATACATCTGATTCTTAACCTCATCACCAGAAGATGAGCATGGGAGGGTACTACATAAATGACTTCACTTATCAATGAGTGGCTCTTCCCTGGCTAAGGAAAGTTAAGGTTTTGATTTCTGCATATTTCTGTGATTCTGTGATATTCCAGAAAGTGTGGATTATATTCTAGCCAGCAGCTAGGTGAAGGAAAATGCATCTGAAAAAGAGCACTGAGAAGTGACTCCAGTTCTAACAGAGACTGATGTGTCTTGGCTGTTGTCAGTGTGCAGCTGGGAGGAAAAAAAACCCTAAGAATAAAAGCATCTGAAGTCTTAATAACTCTCAGAAAAATGAGCAATGTGCAAAAGATTTTTCCTCAGCAAGGCAAACTCTATCATACCTGCAGATGATGTTATCCCAAAGTAAATTAATGAAATGGTGACATTCAGGGGAGGAACAGCTGACAGCTTTGTACACATTTTCAAGCGTGGAAATGAGTGATATTTTTTGGCAGACTAACTTGAAACAGGGATGATAAAAAATAAAACCATAGTAGCCTGACAGAGAGAGCCCACTCACAAGTTGTTTACTGAAATGAAGATACAGCTGAAAGTAATTACTTGTTTCCCAGAGGTGTAAGTGATAGTGCCTCGTACAAGAAATAATACTTGGTTATTTCAGTTGGAATGTAAAATAGGATAGAAAGGTTTCCTCTTTCTGAGGTTAGATGCTGGGTATTTTCACCTCCTTTCAGAAAAGTATGTGTTTATGAATGTAATATATATAACATATGCAGTCAACCATCTATATGCCACTGGCAATTAGGAAGCGAGGCAATGTCCAATATTGTTTTCCATTAACAGCCAGGATCTCACTGTACAGATTCTGATTAAAAGCCTGACTTTGCGGCGCGTAAGATTAAAAATACTCCTTTAAAACAACGTATTTCTGAAGATGATCCTCTCCTGGCTACCAAATCATCTTGAGACATTTGGAGGCAGGGCTGCTTGATCTTGACATTTTAGCTGTGTGCGAACTGTAGTAAAATTACAATTGCATTCAGTGCTAGCTACTCTGTACCTTCTTGCTGAAGAACATTTATTTTCTATGTCCTCTCTTCCAGACCGGGAAATGCGGGAAGGCAGCCTGGCAGCTTTTGCAGAGGTTGCCTCAGTGCCATCTTTTCCTATCAGGGTTTGCAGTCAGCCCCTCGTAAGCAGCCTCTCTTGCCTTGCCATAGGCCATGGAAAAGGAACCATTGCTCTTTGGAGGTTTTCCTCTGCTTAAAGACAAGGCTGCTTCTTACCTGTGCCAGTTCAAGTACTGACTTTTCTTTTCTTCCTCCTTCAGTAAAGTGGGGTGATTCACAAAATCTTCAGAAAGATAGCATTATACACAGTTTATAGTACAAAGAGGGGGGAAAAAAAGGTCAGATGAATGAGCATGAAGGAGATTTCTCCTGTGTCCTTTGGAGGAGAAGCAGAAAGATTGGGAATGGTATCTATGCACAGTAGGTGTCTGCCTTGACTACCTGACAATACATGGTCATTGCAAAGGTGAGTCCGAGAATCTAAGAGAAAAAAAACAACAAACAATCGTTTTTCAGTAAGTAAAAAACCCCTACTTATTGAAACAACAAGAAAAAAAGAGAAAAGCATGACACTAGTTTTGTTCACACACAGGAGGACATATCACATACTGCTTTTGGTGCCTGTTCATGTCCTTTTTCTGTTCCTAGTGTCTGTCTGCCTTTTGTCCTTATCTGTATTGCTGTCTTACAGAATGAATAGTGAGAGCAGGGGAGAGTTGATTTCTCCATCAAGAGCAGCCGCTGGGAAGAGGTATATTGAAAAAAATTTGGATGTCTTTTGCTTGAAAGTATTTTATAGCAGCAATCCACAGCTATGTGTGCTGTGTGGGTATCCCTGTAGCTGCTGTTTTGAAAGACATTGGGTTCATCCCTGGCCCTACGGATGCTGTGGTTTACCTGACTGTACTTTACTTTTCCAAGTGTATGTGTGCACAGGTCCCTGTGGGGGAATCACTGGAGACTGAACATGCATTAATCATGGCCATCAATGCCTCATCAACAATGGATGTGTTTTTCTACTCAGCCTATTCAAGAGAAGCAGCAGGGAGGTGGGGGTTCTTCTCCCAGCCAAGCACTGACCTGTTGTGCTGCCTCTGGTAGATTACTTCATCAAAAGGGGATGGGGGAGAGAGTCTTATTTTCCTTCCAGCTGAAGTACTTATATGAATGTACTAAGTGCTTGTTACCTTCCCTTTGCAACACCACTGTAAGAGGTGTCACTGAAATGAAGGTCTGCCAGGTAGAAAATTCTAGGATATGAGTTCCGTTTTAAGCACTTAATTTGACCACTTCAAATTTAGTCTTTACGTGAATAATAGTTCCTGTTAATGAGTACTTTGAAAAAAATGTACGAATACACACACACAATTATATTTATGAAGAAAAAAATGGTTATAAAGTTGTTAATCTTCCTCAAGTCTCACTCTTCCACACTGAAATCAGATTATTAGGTTTTGGTGTGCTGTTTATAGCAAGCACTGGCCTTTTGGAAGTATCCCTGAACACTGCCTTCTGCTTCCTGGCAAAGGAACACCTTCAGGGACAGCTACATAACAAAACAACGGTGGCTGAATTTGGTTTGTAATTTGAAGCGTGCACGACTGAGGAAGATTCGTCTGTCACAGGTGCTGTATGTCCTCCAAATTATGTCACTGTATGATTCCATAAGATTCTTAACATGAAAAACTGTCACATGCTTGGGGCCAGAACAACACTGAAACAGCAGCAACAGAGGGAGCCCAGCTCATTTTAGGTGTCAATGCACAGAAACTTCTGTCATCAGGTAGATTCAATCCCACAATGCAGCTGGAAGACAGACTGAAACTCTGTTGTGCTCTGAGGTGTTTTCCCTGCATTGCACAGCATTTGCTAGGAATATGAATTTGCATTTTACAGTGTCCCATACAAACGAGTGATGTCTTTCTGTCAGAAAGACAGTATTGTCTTAGAACTGATTTAAGGTATTTATGAGAAGGACTCTGACATGGGATGCTGGGGGGTTTTAGTGTATCCTTTAAAGATACCCTAAATGCTGAATGGATGCTCGAAAGCTGGTTTGGTTCTTTTTTTAATTATGATAACCTATTAACAACAGTCATAAATTGTCTGTCTGCCATATGATCTCGTGCTTTTTTCCCAAGCATGTCTGCTTACTATACTGGAACAAACCCCAAAACTCTATTGAATTTGGGCCTGTGAGGCATCAGGCATTTGCATTAATAAGTTGCAGCCAATACATGACATATGAGAGAGTAAGATATGTGCCATTCTGCCTAATCTGTCATTAGTGGGAATGTGAGTAGAATACTGATCCCAGGCTCTCTCTTGCTGCTGCTAGTGGCATACCAGGCAAAATTTAAAAAAACCCAACCAAACTAAACAACCATGGGTTAATCTGCAGTTATGGTGTTAATTAGCTCAGCAATGCCATCCCTTGTGCTTTCGTGTTTAGTGTGACAGAGGGGGAGCTGGAAACTAAAGCTATATCTTCCCTGAATTTAGGAAAGGGACTTTGAACCGGCCTGAGCTCCAGCACAGCTTTCACCTGTGTACCTCAGGTTGTGCCATTATGGCACAACCACAGCAGTCTGGATTAAAGGCACAGGCACGTAAGAGACAAGGTGATGGACAACAGATTCTTCTCTGACCAAAGTCACACTGGAAAGAACTGCAGCTCAAAAATCTGATAGGCGAATCTATGCCAATCTTACCTTCTGAGATTCCCTGCCATTAATAGCAAATGAGCATGGGTTTACTGGCAAGTTTGACTAATGGGGACAACATCCTGATTTGTAACTTACCCTGGGTTAGGGGTTTAGACTATACTGAAGTTGGATATTTAGCCTAGGTCCTCTGTGGAGAATAACTGGACAAACAGAGGTGCCCTAAAGTTCATCCTACCCTGACTAGGTGTCTGGAGTCCAGTCTTCCCTCCCAAGTCCCGTTTCAGCCTTAGATAAACCACTTGATAAAGTGCCAGCTCTTTGCAGTACATCATGAAACACTAGTATTCCTAGTTCTGTGCCTTGTACACAGTATTTTAACTAAAGTAAAACACAAAGTACTTGTATCTTGCAGAATTTTCCTCTACCATCATGCAAAATTATTAAAACCTGCTTGAGCAGAGTATATGTGAATCTATAGTTACTTACTTAGTTACAATTAGTTAGGATTTGAAAATAGCAATTAAACTGTACCTGCACCATAGCTGTGCACAATCCAAAGATTCCCACTGCCAGTAGGTTTTCCTGGAGCCATATTTTCACAGTTTCATAGCAAGGCTAAAAAAAAACCAAAACAAGAATACTGTATTAGCCATAAATACACAGCTCTACTCTCCTGGGAATATAGAGCCAGAGAAAAAACGGATCTGACCTAGCTGCAAGGTAGCCTGGATTATCATTTGAGTACTGGAGCACTACAGTGCTACAATGTATTTTTGGGTTGAAGCTTGAACATGGAGTACTAATCCTAGCGACACAAAAGTGCACCTCCAAAATGCTGCATGAGCACTGCTCCATATAAACTGGGCCAGTAACTAAAGTACTGTGCTGGTTTTGGCTGGGGTAGAGTTAATTTTCTTCAGAGTGGTGGGTATGGGGCTGTGTTTTGGATTTGTGCTGAACACAGGGCTGATAATCTGGAAACGTTTTTGTTATTGTTGAGCAAGGGTTACACAGAGCATGGTTTTTGCTTTCCCTACTGAACTGTCTTTATCTTAACCCACTCTTTTCTCAGTTTTACTCTTCTGCTTCTCCCTTTCATCCCACTGGTGGGAAAGTGAGCAGGCAGCTGTGTGGGGCTTAGTAGCCAGCTGGGGTTAAACTACAACAAATAAACAAGCACTGGGTTTGGGTCCTCTTTGCCCTGTAAAACCCAACCAGAAGCAGTTAGAACCTTAGAATGAGGCTTTCATTTTCTCCACGTTTCAGGGAAATAAACACTTCTCATAATACATACATACACATGAAACCCAAAAGTCCCAGTGCAAGTGGCTCAGTAGCTGCTCCTGCTGCACATGGGCCCATTTCATACCATTTTCCATCATTTCAAATTGCAGTACGGGCACTCCTCCATTATTTCCTTTCTGCTTTAAATTCTGCAGTAACCATAGCCCTGTTTTACTGGTCCAGTTTTGGGGAGGGTGGAATTGGCCCAAGTGAAACCTTTCTTTAAATAATAATATCTGTAAAACAACCTTGTGTGAAAACAGTGCCCCCTTGTCTTGTAAATGTTCATGGCCAAGAATCATTCAAGCCTTCAGTTAGGGGCTTTTACATATGTATAAAGGAAAAACTATTAATGCCCACCAGAAGCCAGGGTATTAACCTGCACTGATTTTCTTGCTACCCCGAATAAAACAGAAGAAGAACTTTCCAGTCCTTAAATTAAAGAAATGACCTGGAGCTACTCGACAAGTGTAAGGAAGTTGTGTTTGATGTCCACTCAGCGTCTCTGAGTGCCAATCCATGCATACGGAATCTCACTAGAAAGTGGCCAAGAGAGCTTTACTCATTATCTTCACAAACCATTAGAACCAGCAAAACGTAGTTATAATTCCACTTCATCAGGTGGCCTCACTCCACACCCCTCCTGTGTAATTGCACTACCTGTAATTAGCACAAAGAATTGCTGAGCTAATTTCAGAGATGTATTTAGGCTCTGACTATTTGTTCCAGAAAGATCTTGCTGAGTCCATTGTAGGGAAATTATCCCATGGAGTTTTGAATTTGATTACAGGCAAGTGCAGAAACTCAATGAAAAAAAATGCTGCTGGCAACTCAGCGGAACTGTTCCCACTCTCCTTCTGTGCCGTGGAAGCCCCTGAACTAGAATTCCTGGTGGGAGAAGAGTGCTCCAGGCTCACACAGTCCTCTTGCCTCAGGACCGCCTGGGCAGTGATAAGCTATGGCTGCTGCTCCAGGGCCTGTGTGTGCATGAACCATTTGCCTTTATTGCTACCTGACTCCAGTAGGTGGGACACTAAAAAGGACATTCCTGTCGTTTCCTAGATGTCACTAGTCTGTGCTGCAGATCAGTGTTGGAATGGACCTGTCTGCAATGTGAAACAACAGCTTAGAGCCTACTGAAAGGAAACCAGCTCATAAAAATAACTAAATAGGGGGTTTTGCTGGAGGTCAAAGGCCACAGCTCAACAGGAGCCTTCTGAAAGCATCTGATGCAAGATGAATTAGGATAGATGAATGAGATGCACAGCTTATCATCTGTACAGCCCTGCAAATGACTACCTGCCTGTCCTTCGCCCGGGCTGCAAGGCAGCTGCTGCCGTGTGCTGCAGAGCTACTCACCGCTTTCCACCAGGTCCCTGGGGAATGGAGCCCACAGTTCTCACTGAATTCTAAGCAGCAGGAGTCTGGCACCCGGGTTGTGTTGTACACTTCGAACCAGTCCGTGTAGTTGGAGACTCCACAGCATCTGAACTGGAAAAAGATGAACCGAGGTGATACCGTAAGTGTGATCCGTCACTGACTTCTGCCTGTTCTGACTCTGCCTCCTGGAGCTTGACACTCAGTGCATTTTGATTATACCAGCAGAGGCTTGAAATTTTAAAGAAATACAGTACTTCCTCAGCTTTACCCAACTAGACCCTTTTCTCCACTCTTTTACTACATTTAAATAGGGCCTTGTATGCAGCTAATGTTGATGCAAGAAGCAAAGGCACCTATTTGCAGTGGGCAGATACTGCAGGAGCTGAAACTGGACAACCTCAGACAAGTACTGAGATTGAGTTATTGACTGAGCAGAATTATAACAGTTGTTTGCAGCTTGTTGTCAGGAAAAAAGATACAGGTACAGCACCCAAGAGATGGAGATACTGGGATCTCTATGGCACACTACTTCTGGGATCACGATTGAAGTAAACAAGGCAATTTCTCGCTAAGCTGTTAATTACTAATCACCTTTGAAAGTCTTTGCCAGTCAGCAAAAGATGTATTTCCTCCCCTTCTCTCTGTGGTGCACTTCCTTAATGTCATCATCTGATGCTGCTCTAATTGTGGTGCTTTAAGTGTCTGCCAACAACGACACAGCGTGTGCAGAGATCACACCACCGCTAAATCGGAAGGTCTGTTCAACTTTGGTAGTGGGATGCAAGGTACAGGAAACACAATTGTACAGGGAATGGCCCTATGGCCATCTTCCCCTTGGGAACTGGTATATTCCTGTGATAGGAAATAAGCTAGGACTCATTACCACATAGATGTACACACCATCTGTCGCCCCTACGCGGACTCAAAAGTAAGAATTTGTGGCTATTTAGACACTTCAGCACCAATAAGTAAAACAAGACAACACTGGGCTGCAGAACTGCTCTCTGCTATTCACAGTACCTCACACTTTTTCAGGGCTATGCCAGCCACCTACATAGTCCCAAAATGACTTGCCAAGATCTTATTTTTTTGAATGTGATTTTATATAAGCCTGAAGAGTATTTTTCGCATCCCTACAGAGACCACCCCTCTTGTTTCTGAAAGACTCGTAATCATGCAGACATCTGCATCGCCATGGCCAAGGATCTAATTGAGGTCCTGATGTTTACACTGGCTAGAGGGACAGTTTTCCTTTCTTAGATAGTAGTTGTAGAGTTCAGGCTGTAGGTAGAGTTGTAGAGTTCAGGTCTTGTTGCACACACGAAATGTGCCACTCCAGACCCATAGAGGGCAGAGGTGTCACACGCTGCCTCATGCATCATATGATGCTTCAAGCACTCAGAAAGTGCTCCTTGATAGAGATGTTTCAGTGCTCACAGCAGAGTTTTTCTTCTGCCAAGGAAAAGTCAAAAAACTTTCCTGGACTAACATCCATCCTCCCAAGTTTCTGCTCCAAATTTTGATTTGGTCTGTGGCAGGACTCAATCCTCCACTTGCAACTGTTTGAGTTGTACGTTTACAGGCTTCATTTTCTACAAACTGACGTGAAACTAGAAAAAAAGTTTGTGCCTTTCTTTTTTTCCTCTATGTTCCTGCACAGAAAACAGGAGGTCCGTGTGTAACAGGTCCCAAAAGTGGGTAGGAGCAGCCTGGAACACATGGCATGCATTTAAGGAAGGCTGGTTTATTTGGAAATCTAACAAGAAGGAGGTCTTGCAGGCTGTCATCATTAGAGTCAGGAGGCAGCTCTTTGATAGACAGTGAGAAGTGACAGCTTGTAAACAGCAAGCCTTAAAAATGTGGCTCATCTGTGATGTAGAGGGTGCAGCGGTAAGGGCTGAGACATTTGAGTGATGTTCTGGCCAAACACAAGTGACACAAGTTTGCATAAATCAGGACTAGACTCCTTCTCCCCATAATAATGCATGGCTGAAGGTGTCAGTCTGACAGACTAAGGAGATGAAGATGAAGCACAGGTTTTGTAGCCAAGTGCTCACTAACAGGTTGAGGACAGCTGCTCCGATGGAGCCTGTGACGCAGGAAGTGGCTAGGCCATGAGCTAGGATTGGGACTCCAAGGAGTAAAAATTCCTGGTAAAGCACAAGGTGAGAATAGGAAGGAATGCAGTTGGGAAGACAGCCTGCAGTTGGACACAAACTGCCTGCCCACACAGATTCTCTGTACAAGAGCACAGCAGCAACGGGAGAATGGGCTAAGAGAAGGTCAAGGTATAAAAGAAGGACGTAACAGAGGTTCAACAGCCTTGAGACTGAAAGAAATAATGTCTGTAACTGTAACTGTAAGAAATATCTTTGGAAGACAAAGAAGGATGAGCAATGGCATTAAGCAGCAGATGATCCATAGTTCTAAAGGAGAGGAGGTGACAAATACAGAGGAGTTCTAACACCACTGAGACCTGAGAGTGCAGAAGCAAGTGAGGGAGTGCTGCTCAGGGAAGGCCAAGTCCAGTGACTGGCACCTCTAGGGAGCAGGGGCACCGATCCATGGCAGTAGGTCAAAGATGCAGGAACAAGGAAATGAGCGGCAATGGGATTGGATGGGTCACCAGCTCAGATTCAGCAAAGGGGTCCAGCTAGAAAAGACAGAAACACAGATAAGCTGAAAGCTCAGTAAACTCAGAGACTTCACTATGCATGTCCAAGTGGAAAAGAGAGAGTGCAGGAGTGATTTTGGATCATGTGACAAGCAACCGATTTATCCCAGGTTGATGCAGCTGAACAGCAAGCAGCCAAATTGTTGAGGGAGATGAGGGACCATTAGAAGAAAGGGGAATATGGAGGACTTTTTTAGAGTCCTCTTAGATTTGAGAGCAATGTTCTTTTGAAAAACTGCAAGGTTTCTAAGCAGGGATAGTTGGAGACAAGACTACAACTGGAGGATGGAGAAAGCTCAGGGCACATGAAAGATAATTTCTGTCACTAGCAGTTTGTTGTAGCCAGTTCTACCACAAAGGCTGATGTTCTGACAATGCCAGGCATGAAACCATTGAAGTCTTGATTCTTGCTACAACCACATTCATTTTTTGGTCACATTTTCAGTCTTGTCTTGTTCCCTTCACTAGTTAAGTGATAAAATTAGACAAGGTTGCCTAATTGTTTAGTTCTGTTCCTACTTTCAAGAGGGAAGAATACATTTACATTTTTAAAAAACAATCACAAACTAATAGTGCTTATTTTGGGGTACCCAGACTAACACACTTTAAAAGGGAGTAATCTATTAAAAAGTTTCTATCTCAGTGCAGCAGAAATGGTAAAGAGCTGGACACTTGTACATATTTTACAATTGGGTAATCCCAACATTGAAGGCCAAGTAGGCCTTATTTTCTTTGCCAAATTCCTGCAAAGTCAGTCAGGCTGGGGATAGGGTTTGTGAAAATAAACAGATATTCAGTCCTTGTTGCAGACAGTTCTTTAGCAACGTCTTGTTTTCTGGTTTAGTGAAAGAAAGAGAGATGGGGTAGGGGACCTTCTATACACCTTTTTCCTCCATCACTGTAAAAAGTGGTGAATAATATAGTTTTGTTCTAAGAATCATGTTTAATGGGTGGTTTGGATTACTTCAGCAGTAATTCTGAAGTATGGCTTGATCTAACAGAATCAGCGACTGGGTAGAGGGAGATGGGTCAAATTTCTTCTCATTTACAGTGGTTTAAATAGATATGAAAAGGCATTACACAGCAGCAAAAGTGAGCTGAATTTGCTCACTTTAGTGAAGCTAATAGGTTTTCTGCATGCCTCTCGAATTACTGCCTGGTTAGTTAAAAGAAGTGCTCAAATATTGATCACAAAGATGTTGGGGATGAAGCAACATTTTAAAAATTAATGCCTGTTTCTCATTTTCTAATGATCTCCACCTGTGACTTTAACCAGTCCTGGTGGGTAAGGAGTGTAATGCAGTTCAGGGTAACTTACCTCCTGAACTATTAGAATTTTAGTCATGTTTAAAAATCACTTTGTAAGCTTTCGTAGTCTTCGGTCATGACATGCAGAATTCATCTGCTTGTGTTTCTGATCCTTTTAAGGTTTGAAGTGCTATTGAGAAAGGCTCTGAGTTTGGTTAGCTGAAGGTATTAAAAAGAAATCAATAGAATGTTCTGATTTGAAACAGCTCCCTGACCTAGAAGCTTAATAAGACTGCAAAATGAGTCCACTGCCTTTCCTCTCATATGCTTTGCAGGTGTGCAGCTTAACCCAGCTCCTGTATTGGTAACATGAACAGCTCAGGCACCAGCCAAAACTGCAATTTCCTCTTAAAAGACAGGCCCTGTTTTTCCCTTGTGTACAGTTTCTCAAAATTGTATGCTTCTGTTAAAAAGAGGAAAACCATTTCTCAAGGCGCAAAGGGTTCAGAGAAGAAAACCATCCTCAAAAGGTGCTCAGTCCTTTCACACCTAAACAAAGAAATAATCACCACTCACAAGTCACTGTGTGCACTGGGCATCCACACTCCCAGTCACAACTCCCCTCTGATTTGTGACTGGCCAGTCCCACAGAAGTCAAATGCCATCTAAATGTGGTTCTGTTTCTTGAAAAAACTTTTCCCTCCTTTTTTCAGCCAAAGCTGCCATACACAGTAGTACCTAGTGAACACAGGACAGGGATGGTCTCTATCTAAGTAGATCTTGGGAGAAATGAAGAACTATGCTGGAGTGTCTGAGCTACTGCTTTAACCACTGCTCAAGCTCTGAAAAATGCTTTAGCAAAGAAAGGAGTGCAAATGCAGAGGGGTCAAGGGAGAAGGGCTCATTATGATTTCTGTTACTGTCATGTTTCTTACATGGCACTTTTTTTTTGTGAGGCTTCTGTTTTCCATCCATGTATGGACACAGCCCATGGCTCGACCAGTGACTGATGTCTCCCTCTAGGAAAGACACTGTCCTGTATGGCAACATGGTTGCTCTACTGTGGATTTTGTTGAGAGCCTCAGGAGACAGAATGCAAACAGCAGCCTGGGCTGGGACTCTCCTTTGAGAAAATCCCCTGTATTGCCCTAATCTTCCAATCAGTGATTACACTTTACTGATTAGGGATGTAAGAGATAATGATTATTACACAAAAACCCCCCAAGTTGCTATTTAGATATCTCTATTCAACTGCAAAGCGTTTTACATAATTAACCATAATAGTTATGTCTTTGCTGCACCTCTGCAATAGTCTATTCCCATGTAGTTTTGAAAGATACATGTGAAAACCCATTATGCAGAGTGGCAAAAATGGATCTGTGGGAGCTCTTTGCTGTTCTCCTCAGTGTCCAGCATGGGGAGCATGGTGACTTTGACACTGTGGCACTGCCAAGCTGGCACGTGGTAATTTCACAGTGGCCATGAGAGAGAGTTATGTCCCCTGGCTGCACACAGCCCGTGGGACGGCATTTTCTTGTCATCTTTTGAGCTCCTGAGAATTAGCTCACATGAGCTTCATCTGAAACTTGTAAGACACCCTTTAAACTATAATGGGTTTCAAGATCAAAGGAATTATCAGGACAATTGACCATGATCTGCAGCACTACACAAACCACAGACTATTGAGTCCTGCCTCAAACCCAAGCTGGTCACTGAACGTGACCACTTCCTTTAAGCAAAAAGCCAGGTCTTGTTCTTTAGAGAAAAAGAATCCTCTGTCCTGCTGTACAATGGCATCCTACCACCAGATATGTCTAACTTCAGTTTTTAGCTCTTGGATCAATTACAGAGCCCTTTTCTCTCAAAACCCTTTTTCCTTCTTGCTCTCTTTTTAAGGACTGCAATCACATCACTACTTCATCTTTGCCTGTTTATATAAGGTATTAAAAATTTCTCACCATAATGTCACTTTCCAAAATTCTTACTATACTTTTACATCTTTTCTGAATCCAATGAACTTGTGAAGATCTTGAAAAAATGTGACTATGTGGACTAGACATTGCATATATTGTTACACCTCTTTTACATGAAGGGGAGCAGAAGTATGGTGTTTATATCCCAGGAGTCCTCCAAACACTGCTTTCCCCCCCACCTTTGTTATATGCTTGTAACAGTTCTTGGGCTGTCACTGAAAGCAGATTAATACTTACTGCAAACATTTTAATATTAGTAGTTTTTACTCTATTTTTACTACACATAATTAAGTTACTGTAAAATAGCAAACTAATACTGTTGGGTATTAGCAACAATATTAAAAAATTTATTTGTATTTCAGATGGCTTACTCTCTAGCACCACAAAACGCGTTTCTCTTGTCAGTAATTGATGCCTTCCCATATTTGATGTATTGGAAAAATGAAAAACTATTGGAAGAGGAAAATATTAACAATATTGCAAGATGCTGAGGCCCTTTTAAAGGTAACTGAAAGAACTTTTCACGTGCAGTTGTTGGGATGCAGGACGGGAATTGGCTTGTTTGCTGGACCCGAGCTGTTTGTCTTTCACACACAGGAGTGCTGCTGGCAACCTACTGCACTCAACACAGACAGGTCCTGCAGACCCGAAGATGCACGTGGAGTTTGGCCAGTCAGTTCTTTTGTTCTGTTAGTGATCCCGAATTTTTAATTTCTCAGATCATTTCTTAGCAGCCTGTTGCTCCTGTTACCTTGTATTGTCCGTAAGAGTAGACTTTGGGAGCACTGGGAGAGGTTGCTGTCTTTGATCTCTTTAAGACATCAGGCAAGACTAAAGCCCTCCTGTCTGTACCACACTCGCACCTCTGGAGGAGAAATTGAGAAAGCTATGCAAGACTTTTTGAGCGAAGCCAAGGCAGTGCAAGTGCTTCCGCCTAAAGCAGAAGAAAACTTGGAGCACTTTTCCGTTCAAGAATCAGAGAACATGAAATCAGAAAGATCACCCTCAGGAGAACTGACTGAACTGAATATGAAACAAGAAGTACAGAGCTAATAAACCTGAACCATCAGTGATGGTGTTTCCTCAGACAAGGACAGGAGGAAGCCAGTGTTCATCAGCCCTTACGAGATGAACACTGGCCGAGGGCTGTCAGAGAATCAAGACAAAGGAACAGTGGGGGCAACATAGCGAAAAACATTCCTAGTCCACCTGTGATGGAGAATGATTGAATTCTGCTGGGGAAAATGTACTGGCTGTAGGAGGAGGTTGCAAACACCATGGCCTGTTTCCATTTTGACTCACTAGCGGCAACAATAATAGCAGTGAAAGGAGACAGGACAGAAATGAAAAAGTGGTTGAAGAGGTTCTTTCTTATTATGCTATTGCTCTTCATCCCAACATAAGCCACCCCTCTGACTTTATAGAGAAGGTACTGCTTGTTTCCTGTCTGACCAGCTCCTTCACCCTCCACATAGTACAGAACTACAAGATATCTAGGCATCAACTTATTATAACCTTTTAAAACAAAAGATATCTCCTGCCAAAGGAGAAATAAATATAAATTACTGCTTGTTACAAAACCCAGAGAGTTTAGTTGCTAATGTTCTGACTGGGTGGGAGAAAGAAACTGGCTTAGGATTTAGAGGTTTAATGAATTTCATACCCAGAACATGCTGTTACAGAACCCAGAAGGTAAAGAGGAAGAGGTAAAAAAGAGAGCTCAGACTTACATCTGTTTGAATGATGCTCCATGCATTAGTCAGGCCAATATTTCCATCTGTCCCATACAAATGAAGTCCTTTCTTCAGATCCCGCTGAGCATATTTGTCAATCTAAAACCAGCAACAAAAGACACAGAACTCAAAATTTGCTGAGTACCACATTTCAGAATCAAAGTGCACAGAGCAGAGAGATGTTGGACAATGGTCCTGTTCTGAAATGAATAAAAGGTGAACCAACACTTTGCAAATAACGTGAGGAGTTCCTCTTCTGAGTTTATGTTCATGTTTCCCATCACAGAGATCTTTAATACATCTTTTCCCTTCTCACTTAACCACCAAAGTACTACAGGGAGACTGGATACAGTTTAATCACTCATTTTTACAAATGAGGCCTATCTATGAAAACATTCATCTACATACAGCATTTTCTTTTAGCTTAGTACCTTTAACTGTGACCAAGTGCATTAATGTGTACTCTTCCATACTGGAAAACAGACAGACACGGTGTACTCCCTAGTGATTGTCCCTCTGGCACTTGTCATTCCAGCTGGGGAGGGCTTGTGTCTAAAATGAAGAAACCAGTGCTAATTCTGAGTTAACAGAGGCAGAAAATGTATTCTGCTCCTGCCATACACTTGGACTTTCCTTCTGCATTGCGCAGTCAGAATTGATTTCATTAGTAGCTGCCAAAAAGGTGGACACAAAGCATCTTGCACAGCGTAAAAGAGGAATTTTCAACCCACCACATCATCATTATTACGGAGTAAATATAAGGTTACTCAACAATATGACTCCACAAAAAACTATGACCCCACAAGTTCACCATGTCCAGGAAGCCTCTGCAGTATGTGCAAAAGATTGTGCTTGATCTGTCCCGTTCTTTTGTTTCCTTCCTGGAAGTTTACCAGCATCATGTTGAGCCAGTAATAAAAGAGCTTTGAGGCAGTACAAGAAACAGCACAAGTTAAAATTAGGTACAACTTAATCTCAGCACCTTAACTATCATGCAAGGCCGTCCTCACAGATGCCTTCCTTGAACAGTAGGTGCTGTGATCCCCCTGTAATTATCATGTAAGCTGCTTTTGGCTTTACACAGAGATTATACATAGTCACTGGTATGTTAATTAGAAGAGAGCACCAAAGCTGAAAGCTGTCATTAAATTTGGAATTAGTTGAGAAAATTACAGGCAATAAATGATAAACTTATATGTGTTGGGGATTCCTAGCATTCATTTAAGAATTAGATTGAACTGTGTTTCAGCTCTGCACTTACCCTTAGCTCCCTGTCTCAACTGGACCTCCTGTGGTCTCCAGCAGAGCCATCAATTAGGACGGAAGGGCATGGTTGTGATGCCAGTCTCAGAGAGGCTTGGAAATTTAGTTAATGTCCTACAGAGGCAGTGAGGTAAATTAATTGTTGAAAAACTAATTCTTATTCAGAAACTGACGGAAGTGAAGAGGAACAGGGTAACTGAGGTGGGGACAGAAATCCAGCTAGGCAATCTGTTACCTTGAAGATGAAAGAGAAAGGTCTATTTTGAATATTAATTTCTCTCACCTGAGAGTATCTGCCCCGTAGAGCGAGATAGCTACACAGCAGCCTTAGGTTCATTTCAGCACTAATATGGAACAAGGGCGAGAGCAGTGATTCTTATCTGAAGGGCAAATGCCATGCTGACAGAAGGATGCAAAATGCAAAGTTTGCATTTCCCCACTCAAGTCTTGCTTTGCAGTCTTGATGTCCTATTTGAGATGGATACTAACCTCAGGATAATTGATTAACTTAAAATTAACACTCAGAGAAGATCAGGAGCAAAGTTTTGTTAGTCCACGTGTGCTTTAACATAGTCTCAAGAGATTGTGTCACCGAGGGACTGTGCCACCAAGCATTCCTGATCTTCCTTCTACCTGGAGAAGCAGCACTAGCAAGCAACTTGCTGAGGCAAAATGAAAGCAAATCTTCTCTTCCTCATAAAATTAACCACTTTTCCTGCACAAAGAGTGCCAGGCCTTTATACTGGGAACACAACTGGCATCAGATTTCCATATTTCAGAAACTGAGTAACCAGCAGAGCATTAGTCAAGAAAACAGGCGTTATTTCTCCCATTGCTATTTCAGAAAGCCTCAACATCAAGTCCTGCACATGGTATGACCCATCATTATTTCTTGTTTTAAAAATAACGTGCCTGCTTGAATCTTGCTTGGAAGAGGATACAAGTTTTTTAGAATCCCCCACCATGTGTGTGTCTCATTTCCTTATCTCTCTTTCACCTCTATGCAGGTTACAAGTTTGAAAGAGGCAAACACATGTTGTGAAACAGTACTGCCAGATTGTTTTACCTTTTTATTTCATGTCCACTGACAGGTACGGCATCTGGAAATACCAGTTTTACACTTATACACACAGAGAGAACTTTGTATTGATTTGAGTGATGGTAAAGGTAGGATTTTACACAGTTCTCTTTTACTAAAGTTTCTATCCGACCTTCTAATCAAGTGTGCTGTACATACAACAGTGTGCTATTCTATGAAGAGCAGCTGATTTAAAAATCTCTTTGTCACAGAGCTACTCCCTGAAGCATTCACACTCTTCTGCTTGCTTACACTAGGGTCAGAAAGGTGTTCATCATCCCCTAGGAATAACCTTGTATGGAACAACTGAGTCTGCGGGTGGCCACTGGGCTCCAGGAGAAAGGGGGAGCAGGGATTGGCCCCTGGCCTCCTGGCACTTGTGTCTGCAGCTGAAGTACCAGCAGGAAGCCCCCCACCCTCTGTGTCTCCCCTGTTTCCATTTGTTATTAATGTGTTACTTTGCATGAATTAATCAGTGTTGACGCAGCCTCGGACTTCCTAAGAGCCCAGACGAAATTAAACAGGAGCACTGCTCTTGTTCACGCTGTGAGGAGCTCAGTCTCTACGTGCAATCCTATTAAAAGCACATTGACCTCTGCTCAAATAACCTGTGTACAAGGTTATAAGATGGATATTTTCCCCCTAATTGAAGCGCTGCTTGAAGCTCTAGATATATGATTCCTACTGGCTTTGACTAGAGAGGGGTAAGTAAAATCCAAGGCCTATTCGTGGGGCACAGCTGGCAAGTGCTCTTCCAGGTCCTCCTGTTTCCTTCTAATCTCAATTTTTTTCCTTCCTCAAAATATTTTTAGAATACCAGGAACTTTTCAATATGCCTTTATTCTAATTGTAAGTTTGATTTAAATGAAAACTCCCCAAACACCCCCAGCTGTCTCTTCTGGCTTTAATTTGAATTTTTCAGAAAATGATCTTTCTGAAAATGAAATGCTGCGCCACAGTGATTCATCACATCTCCTGACAAATGATCCCACCCAATATTCACCAATCTGTCAGCTTCCCTTGTTTGTCTATGTGCTACCAGTCCTCAGCCAGGCAAAATGTCTATCTCAAATCAGGGACTGAAACATTATATTTAATATTCTGCAATTTGAATCTGCTGCAATCTTCCATACACAAGCCAGGCCCTTCACAAATCACAGCTCTAGTGAAGTAGCTCAAAGAATAATAATAAAAACTGTCTGCAGGCAAACTGTTGCTCTAAACGAGGTGCCTGTTTTTAGATGTGGAATGCCAGAGATTTCTTTAGACGGAAGAGTTTCTGAAAGATTTGGCACCAACAACCTTTTATCAATCTGTTAGTGAAGAAGAGAAAAATTCTTTTCCTCCTTGGGATTCATTGGTCAACAGATGAGAGGTGAAAGCTTCAAGCTGGCACACCATCGATGTAAATTCCTGTGAATCCTGGGTTCAGACATACTGGAGCCTTACCCATGCTTATCAGCCCCTTCAGGTTTCAGTGGTGTTTCTGGTAAGTTAAAAGTGTCCCAGTGTGGTAATCCACTACAATCCATGCCTTCAAGAGGAGCACTTCTTAGAGCAGGGCATGCATATTACTGCACTTTATCTAAGCTAAGATCCTGTTCCTACTGCGAAGAGCAGCAATACTTTCTCACTGACTTCCATTAGGCCCTAATAGGGCTCTTAAATCTCTCACTGTCCTATTACAAAGACTTTCTAAAAATACATATACTGCTCTAAGGTGGACAGTCATGTGCAGAGAGTTTCAGGCAATGAAAGAAACTCAGTATTTGAACTGGAGAAGGCAAAGAACAAGAGATGTGGCAGGACTGGCGAGAAGCTGCCACAGAGGTCAGGGAAAGTGGCTGGAAGCCGGATGCAGTTAGAGAGAACGGGCAGGGATCTATCTGAACCTCACCTAAACCACACCTGGGACAAAACATCGCTTAAAAAGAAAATCTTACTCCAGCCTGCATATAAATCCAGGCCAAATTAAAAAGTGTTTCCTTTTTAATCTGTATTCCCTTGAGACAGCTACTTAAGCTGTAGCAATGTACACGTAAGGCTGGTTTTACTGTCAGCTTTGTCCTCTCATTGCCTCGGAAATCCAGAGCCTCCGAGCAGAACTGTGGCTGGCTGGCTGACAAGCCCAGCTGGAGAAGCCAAAACACTTCAAGAGGACCTGGGGCTGTCAGACTCCACCTTGCATCCTTGAATAAGACAACCTAGGAATAATTGAGGATGAGATAAAAACTGTGTAACAACAGTGACAACAAACTCCTGCTTAGCACAGACATGCTGAAAGCACTACATGAACATTCTGCACTGCAAACACCCAGGTTCATAATTAATTCCATCTCTGTTTTACAGATGGGGGACTGTAGGGGCCTTCTTAGTTCCTGGGGGTGGTTTCACAGACCTCTCACTCTCTGTCTAAATGAAAGGCTTTGGAGTTTATGTACTTACTGTTAAGGCATGAAACAGAAGACAAATACTGTTCCCTGAGCAGCGAGCAGCCCAGTCCTGTCATTTTGCTGCTGATAAGCAGGAGGAAGTGCTTTGGGCAAACAAGGGAATTGTGTCTGTGCAGAACATGGGTATTATCAGTATTTACAGCTAATATGACACATGACTTTGATCAAACTGAAGCTCCACCAATACTGAAGAGACAAAGTCCTTCCACTGTCCCAGAACACTGAGAGGGAAGATGGCTTTGCTGTAATCTTTTCTGGAATAAAGGTCAAAAGAAGGCTTTGGGGAGATCCTTATTAACTCCTCAACTTGTTGAAAGCGTGAGATGTCACTTAGACTGTGGCACAGCCTTTAGGAAAAGGCCAGAGGATGCCAGCAGCATCCCCAGCTTTTTAACCTGCAGGCCACTGGAGACTTTTCATTTCAAGCCTCAATGCTTTCCTATCACAACCTGAACAAAACTTCTACCCAAAAAGTCCCCAAAACTGGAGAAAGCCTCTCGGCAGTGTTCCAATATAGGTAAGCAAATATTCTTGACCTTTCTGGTGATTGCTTCCCCTACCTCTCTGCCTCTCCACCAGAACAGGTGAGGCTCTAAGGAAATGACAAAATATCCAATCGTTTCCCACTGGGCAAAACTTTTAATTTAATGCCTTGATAATCATTCTCTACAAATAGCAGGGAGTGGGAAACTGAATGTAAACAGAAAGTGCCTAATCTATAACGTCATTTGTGGGAGCTTTTGCCTGCTAAGAAGAGATGAGACTGACTGTACCAACAGGTAAGGCTTGTTTTAAATGAGGTGTCCCCGAGCCTGTCTGTAAGAAGCCGAGAGCAGTAAATGCTCTCCTCACCACTGAAATCTTCCTTATACCCTCTGCCTAGAAACAGAAATATTTTAAAAGGTTAGTAAATAAGAGACAGTGCATGATTTTTGGTGATATTTGGCAGTTAAGGGACAATATACTAATTTCTTGCCAGTATCATCAATATTGCACATCTCCGGGACGCTTTGCTCAGCGCTGTGGGATTCCCTTCCTTGCTTTATCTCCAAATGCGAAACGACTTCAGGACTTGATGTTTAGGTTTTTTGTTTCGTTTTGTGAGTTTTTTTGTAATTGCTTCCTTTAACACAGAAACCCGCTAGCTAGTAAATTCTCTTCTCCTAGCTTGACTGCAAAAGCCAACATCAGGCATCACTTTACAGATTTTCTAAACTTCAAAAATTTAGCTGGAATACTTATTGCTCCAGCAGCGTTCGATATCAAGAGACATGCACTGGCACTGGCTGTGTAACTTCAGAAGAGTAAAGAATACTGGAACAGAAGATCAAAGGAAATGGTCTGGGAGCAGAAAGAATGAATGTTTTTGAAACCTACTGGCTTAGGTCAGCTGAGGTAAGACCTTTCAGATGTGCCACAGGCTCTCTACATGGTCTTGAAAAGTCACTGTTTCTCTTGTGTTTCAGCTATTTGTAAAACAGGAATAACCTGACTCTAGTCATGCCATAAAGTTAACAATATAACATAATAAATAATTTGAAGTAAGTATTTGAATACCAAGTTCAACCTGGAAGATGAAGCCCTGTATAGAATCTGAGACAAGGAATGGAGTTTCTAACCTGAGAGAGAGAGAGACAGAGAGTAACCTTCCTGACACTTGGAGGTAAAACAGGTTCATCAGCAAGCAAAAGGAAGGACAAGTACATCTAGCACTGGCCCGGAGCAAGCAACTGGTGAAAATGTAAGAGAAAGAGTCTCCCACTATGTGCTCTGGCAAGAACCAAGAAGTTGCAATATGGTTCATAACAAAAAGATAATAATAAAAAAATAATAATATTATCACTACTACTAATGATGTTGTCAAAGAATTTGGGTTTTTCAAACCAGTGTTTCCTGGGTCCATGGTTTGTGCATACAATTAATTGCAGTTTCAGTCACTGTCTTCTGCACACAAGCACCTGCTTGTGCTCAAGTGCAGGCATCAGCAACCAGCTGAGGCTGCAGGAAAGGAGCCACTGAGACGTCCCTGAACTCTTCATACTATTAAAATGCCAATGAATGCCACAGCAGCTTTAGTTTTAAACAGGAGATCGCAAGGATGGCAAGTCACTCGACTCTGCAACTCAAAACTTTTCATGCAAGAGCAAATTCAAATGTTTCCAGCAAACAGCACTTGATTTTGTCCAAATGATTCCTTTCAAAGTCCAAGGGAGAGACAGGCATTTTATAATTGTTTAGCTTCCTATTATCCTATGGTGTAAGGGGAAATCCACTGCTCTGTAGCCAGAGGCCACTGCCATGTAATCTGTTCTTAGGCACAGCAACAGCTGAGTAACTTGTGCGTCAGGTCCCCAGGTTTGTTTAAATAAAGTACATCATAACAAGCTCAGAGACACAGGCTCAAAATGTTAAGCTGCAGCTGTGCAGTCTCTTGGCTCATTTAGAGAATGAAGCCAGTAGCAGAGCCAACACCTTATTTAAGCTGTCTGTCTGTATGGCACCTGAGCACAGGTACTTCCCAATGAGATAGTTCAAGACCTCCTTAAAAAAAAAACCAAACCCAATCTTCTCTATTTTTAGTGAAACTAGGGGTAAAAGCTTTAAATATGAATTCTTGGCTTGCTGCTTTTTGTTTCAAAAGGGTTTGAATGCTGCAGCAGGCACGGGGAAAGGGCTGGGTGAAACTAGGCAGGTAAATCAAATCAATTGCTTACTCAAAAGCCTGACACTGCAAAGTAACTACCATGTTATTAAGTCAATTCTTCTTAATCATTATGGATTTTGGTGACAAAAGCCTCACCAGCGTGTTGGAGGAATTTCAGGTGAGTGAACACTGAAGTGCAGGGTTTTTTGACATACCTAATTACAGAGCATTCAGGATGTATTTAATGCCGATTCTGCAGAAGGAAACTTTTGTTTACATATAAATAGGCTCTTCTTCAGATTATTAATTGGGGAAAAAAGGATACTCATCCTCAACTACAGGGACACCAGCAAAGCTGGGTGCCATCGTGGTCTAACTGTGCCATTTCTTTTCCAGAATGAAACTCCCTTTGCAGGTTTTCTTCATACACTTGCTCCAAAGCCCACTGACACAAAAGAGCTTCTGTTCTCTTTCTCCAGTTACGTTTCCCACCAACTGTTGCTCTCAGCAAGCCTCCTCTGCCTTCACACATCAGCCTCGTGTTCCACAGATCTCACAACCTACCCTCAAAGCCCTCATCTCCCTCCTGTGCCACCCCACCTACTCATTTAAATCATCTTTCTTCACACATGGTCCTGATTCATTGCTTTCCTTTCTGTCCCAGTAAATGGTAATTTTGCCTTGATCTCTAGTGGCCACAGGAGCAGACCTGTGCCAGGGTGAAAAGACTCCTCTGAACTATGCTCATGTGTTGAAATGCTGTGCACACTGAATCCAGGCCAGCGGAAAAGGGAAACGCTCCTTTCAAAACCGATGCTTATACTGAGCATTTGCCCAGGTCATCTGTATTCAGGCTCCTTACCATTTTTTTTCTTTTCAAATTTTAAAATAGATAATCACTTTCATTTGTCCTCAACAGTCATCAGTATAACCTCCGATAAGCAAATTGGAAAGGAAGCTAATTAACATGATACATGCTGTTGAGCCTTTGTTTGCCAAGAGACATGAAAGGTGGGTTGCATTTGTGTTTCAAGTGCTAACAACCTGTTATCTCCAACTATACAGACCCAAAAAAGAGCGCCAAAAAAACCTCCCATCCACCTAGGGATGCAGGTGTCAATAGAGCTTTAGATCCAATTAGCTGCCACAAAGGCTGCAGGACTGCAGAGGCAAGTGAAAGCGGGGAGACAAGGCACTTCCCTTGTAGGAATGAATGACCACCGTGTGATTAGGTACTAGGAACAGTGACATTGGACACATAATCCTTTGCAGACGCTGCGGACTGGGAAAGGGGAAGGCAGCACTTTGCTCACAGAGATGAAGAACTTGGCCATTTGCCCACTGAGCCATTTGCTGCAGCCATCCCATGGGATCAAACTTGGCTTCAATTATTTACAGTACTCATTTACTTAGCTTAAAGGTGAATGAGAGAGCATTCAAATAAGAGGGAGCACTACTAAAATACCAGAGGAGGAGGGATAACTAAGGCAAATCATGCCCTGTGCTCCCACTGTGGTAAGAGAAGATGAATGAGGCCCCCACACCATGTAAGTGTGGGCTATCTGCAAATCCATTTACCCAATTAACTTAATTTCCTCTTACATTTATGACTGTGGTAGAAAAATACAAGCCAAAATAGAGATTTGTCCACTGCTGTAAGGTAAAAACAACTCTGCAAACATCCGAACAATTACACCCTCTCTGTCTCAGGCCTCTGGTGTCACCTAGACTTTGCTGGGGCCATGGGGAAGGCTCTAAGCTCCCATGGTTATTCACAGGCATCGGCACTGCCACCTCTTGGTGTCAGAACTGCTCTGCAGAACACAGACGTCAGCTCCACTGGCACCAGTAACAACTAGGCAAGCTGCAAAGCTGCTGGGAGAGAGGGCTGGCTAATTTCCTCAGGGATAGAAATTTTCCTGATTCCTTAGAACAAGAAAAACAAATGTCTGCTGATAGGCCACCTTTCTCTGAGCTGGAACTAAACCACCCATTTAAAAAGTGAACCAAACCCAGTGAAGGGTTAAAAATCTGTTACTCTGCCTGGAGAAACTTGTCTGGGAAGAGTGATTCTGTGGAAACAGATTGAAAGAGCTGTGTCTTCCTAGATCCAGGGAACGTTAATCCTTAGGGGAAAGTGAGGTTTGCACACAGCCTGCTTTATTATTCTTAAGATAAGCTTTTTCCGAAATTAACTTACTTTAAATAAATAATGCTGTGAGGAGAACTACCATCATCCTTGGAGGGAACAGAACAGCAGGCAAAGTCAAGCGCACTACAGTGGGCTTCATTCCTGTGGCAGCGTGGTCTCTGCTCAGCCTGGAAGCAGGAAAAGTGCAGAATGCACCCCTTGAGAGAGAGGGCAGCACAAATCCAAAATCCAGGGAAGAGACAGTGGGCTTTGGAGGAACTGATGCCTTAGGGTTTAGCTTTTATAGTTTGCAAATGCTGCATTCTCTGTATTCCTAGTGTGTAACTTTGAACTGTCTTGCAGCCTGTTAGCTGCTGTTCTCTCATGCTAAGACAGACATAACAAAGCCTCTCCGGGCTTGCTCTTCAAGGACACTCAGACTGNTACCCTGTCTAGTCTCTGTTTCCAGGTTGGCCTTTTTAGGCATCAGAACAGCTGGCTAGCTGGCAGAAGCTCAGCAAAACCACTGCAAGAGCTGCCTGGCCAAAGAGCAGAGAAGGTGATGATCTCCTTACCTATCTTTTCTTCCTTGAAAAAATGTTATTTTCTTCCAATCACAGAGATGTGTACTTGGAAGAACAAAGTATATGCTAAATGCCAGCTCCTCAGCTGGCAGGAATCTGCCTGACAATGGAGTTGCTCACATTCATGCAACTTGGTATCCTCACGTGGTGTCTCCAGTGGCTCAGACCCATGTTTCTGTGAGGGTACATGCAAGCTTGGAAACCATTCCCTCTCCAAACCCACAACGCTGACAACACTGGGTGTTCTGACCTTCAGCAGCTGGGATTACTGGGTTTAATCCCTGGCTACACTTTTCAGTGATGATATCACAAACTGGTAAACAAAATGTCTTGGAAAGCTGGTAAATAACCAAAGCAACAGAAGTGAGTAAGTGCTATTAAATGCCTCCCTTATTTTAATGAAACAAACAATTGCAGCTCTTCAATGCACTTCACTGAAAGCAGATTTAATCGTGAATGGAATGATTTGGGACTCAGTCACTGCAAATGAATAAACTACATGGAGATTGCTTTCCATAATAATAGACAAGAAGCAAATAAACAAACTGCCAGTCACAATTATATGGCACCAAATGCAAGTTTCCAACACTCTCTACTTCCAATAATGTCAGACCACATTTCTCACTGGAAGTCACATGAGTCGAATGAAGAAGGAAACATGGTTGTTACCCCATATGTTAAACAGAGAGAAGTGACAGTGCCTTCACCGAGACGCTGGATGTTCCCCACAGAACAGAATTGTAGGTGCTGGTTTTGCACAGAAAAAGTGGCATTTACCAAGTGAGCAGCAGACACCCTGCTAAGTGGCACCAAAGGTGCTGTGTTTCCAAACAGGCAGTGTTGGAGCTTAGGCCCTGAAACGAGTTTCTGCCATGTGACAGAGCCCTTCTAGAAATAGCACCAAGGTGCTCAAAGCAACCCAGGCAGACTGAACCACTGTCCATGAGGATCTGGTTTGCTCAGGAACAGTCTCTGTCAGAGGGCTGAGCTATCCCCTGGAGAGGAGCAGAAACCAAAGCGAAAGATTAAATCTGCTGCACGTGACAACGGTCCCAAGAACACCTGTGAGAATGCTCCTCAGCTGCCTCTGGCTTGTTTTGAATTTATTGTTCATGCTTCTGCCTTTCAAAATGAGCCCCTTTCCTAATTAAGAGACTGACTTTTTGCAAAAGACAAGCATTAATCCCAAGTCTCTGCTTAAAAGTGGAAATTGTCTGCTCCCTCTCCTCCCCCTTGGATTCTCTCATGTTCAATAACATTACCTGCAATAGCTCCAAGACCTTTTTTTCCCATGGGGCATTCATTTGGGTCTCTCTACCTACCTAAACTTAGTAGTTTTGACACCTCTGAAGAGCCCAAATTTGACTGAAATTTGCTATCAGTGTCAGGGGTTACGGGGGCACAAGAGGAAAAAAAAAGTCACTGCAGCCACATTGAATGTATTTTGAAAAGTAAAATTTACAAAAAAGAAACTTTATTAAAAACAGGGGATTAATTCAGTGGGGTTTTTAGTGGGTTCTTGACCCAAAGTTATTTGGTATTTTTCTGATGCTATGGAAGGAAGTATAAAAATCACGGCTAATGAAATTTTGTATTTGTGAAATTTGTATTTTGTGAATTAAGGAATCTGCTGATATCATTTGGCCTGCTTGGGTTACAGAGCCTCAGGGCTTATCCAGACAAATACCAGAAAAGACATCTAAGAAAAACACATGTGAGGTCACACTGCAAGACTGGAAACTATATTGTGGAAAGCAGGAAACCTGTGGAGAGACTGAGGAAATGGAGATGGACATGCTCTGAGGACAACACTTTCCAACTCCCAGAGGAAACAGTCACGGGGTTATTCAACACCAGCTGCATAAAGGCAGAGTTGTGTCATTACCTCTGCACTGCAGAACTGATACCCATGTTTTCAAAAATCTACTGAAAATCTGAAAAGATTCCAGAGAAGACCTATGATAAAAAGCCATCACTGAGAAGTGTGCTTTCCTTCACATGACTAACACTCTTGGAAAAACTAAATAGAGTGACAAGGTTAAAAAGCAGTGTAATTGCAGCCTTCAGGTACCCACATGGAGCAGCAATTCTCAACAGCAGACAGCACTTAATTCCACCACAGAAAGACATAATGAGAGTTAATGGTTAGAACTTTTAAGGCAGACAAATACAAGATGGAAACAAGGCATAATTTTAACCATGAAGCAAAAATAAATCCTTGGAACAAATTATTGAGGAATGAGATGCAGTCAATGATGCCTTTAAATCAAGACTCAAGGATTTTGTAAAATTACAACTCAGATGTAATTAGTTTGATGACAAGAATACTGATTGAAGCACTACGGACCACAGAGAACTGTAACTGTTTCATCTGGTCTTAAAATTCACAAATCTTTCCAAGAGACCACGATTTTTCCATGGATAGGCACTAGGTTATTCATGCCAGATTATGTTTGACCTTTGCTTCAAATCCATCCTGAAAGAACAGCTAAAATAAAACAGATCAGTCTCTGTAGCACATCCCATCCTGGGACTCAGGCACGGCTCCTTTTAAACTGGCACTCATGATCTGGGGACACAAATTCTCCTCAGCCACAGCCTGCATTACCTCAGTGAGCTCCGTATCTGCCAAATCCACATCTCCCTTGCCCACGTCGACACTGGCTGTCCTCTGGGAGCCGTGTCATCCGAGTGACAAAGGCCAGAGCCACCATCTGCAGCAGGCTCATGTGCCCTGCAGCACATTCACGGCATTTATCTTAGAGGCTGCTTTCATGTGGCTTCCCTGGTTACAGCGTGGGAGCCTGCACACCCTCAGCCCCCAGGACTGTGGCTGCAGGGGACAGGCCAAGCCTGAGGGGTCACAGGTGAGCAGCTCCAAGATGTGTTGCCTCAACTCCCCTGGTACAGGCAAGCGCATTTTAGTCCCGCTAACAAAGTCAGGACTCCAAGATAAACAGCAAAAAGTGCCTTAATTTAACTTTCAGCAATGAATATCCCATGATTATTTTGCCAGTCCAAACAACTGAGTACTTTTAGCTCTTTTGGTTTCATAGGAACACTCTATCCCTCACCTGTCCTATGTCCCTTTCCTGTCCTGCCAGACACTTCCCTGAGAATTTGCAGCACTGGTTTGGCAGGTGTGGGATCACCAGGACCATCTCCAGCCCATACCCAATTAATGCTCACAAAGTCAGGCATATAAATGCTGGAAAAAGCAGTTTTAGCAAGAATGAAAATCTGTCTGAGAGACCAGTTCTGCTGTTTATTTGTTATTCGTCATTGATCATTTTCCTTTAACACATTTTCTTCCTTCTGGCAGGGGAGTTCCAAACAGCCTGTTTGGTTCAGGATGACAAACAGCAGAACCTAAATATTAAATAGAAAGAGTCGAAGAGAATGCTTTTTGAAAAAGCCACAAAACCCCCAAATTAACCCAGCAGCATAAAGAAATTGCAGGCTGGGATTAGTCTGCACGAATCACTTCATCCAGAGGAGCAACCTCGTACTTCTACCAATACTACCAGCTTTTGGGATACTTTGAGAAGTGCCATAATACTGGCACGGGAGTTTGTAAAATACTCCAGATACTGAATCCAGCAATTGTAGTTGAGAATTTTGGCTTTTACTAAAAAAAGATTTATTATAAGATACTGAGGCCTTGTGGTTTATGCTACAAGTCTTAAAATACTAAAAAACAAAAGGCAAGTCTGCTCCCCTCAGCTCAGTAAGAAGAAAAAGTTTTATTTGTCATTCTGCCTCGCTGCCATTGTTATCTCGCATGACTTCATCCAGTGAAGGCTGGCAGCTTCTCAGCTCTGGTGAAACTCTGGCATAGCTCCATGGGCTGATGACAGAACCATTCACCAGATGCTGTTGCTATTTAGACTATTTATACTTGTTCAGAATCTCACGAAATAACAAGCACTGGACATACAGCGCCTTCACCTGAGCATCAAAATGCACTGAAAAAAATTACTAAAGACCATTTCCTTCTTATGATATGCCTGTAGTTTTTTGGTTGTTGGTTTGGTTTTTTTTTTCCCCCCAATCAGATTCTATTTAAGTCTCATTTTTTTCACAAAGCAGGACCACTTTAACAAGAGGCAGTGACCAAATCCCCTCAGCTGCGTACCTGTGACCAGCAGGAGCTCTCAAGTGGTCACACAAGAACTGCTTCACTGTGCAACAATCTGACAACAGCTGGGGAAGTCTTTGCTATGCGAATTTTCACCTTTCTTGAGCTTGACTGCTGGAAAATGCAATAATCAAAAAATTTTTAGAATCTCTTTATCTATGATCGCTTCTCCAAAACAGAAAAGAAAGTTACAGTATCAGGGCTTTTTCCGTACTATTAAATTTTTTGATATAGTGTTGATGAAATTTTCACCATCACATCTGTGAAGACAAACGGAGAAAAATAACCCAAACCAAAAACCAAACAAAAAACCCCCACCAATGAAAAAACAACAACAACAAGAACACAACAACAAAAAAACAGTGGCTCCAATTACCTTTCTAATCAACACAGAAAACATGTTGACTGTGTAATTTCAGAAGACTCTATTCAATCTACTCTTGCTTTGGGATATGAAAACCTGACATACTCTTCTGAGTGCTGCTCAGGCCAGTGGTCAGAGTCCCTATCTCTAAATGATGGAGAATTTGGAAGTCATCAAGAGGACTAACAATGGTGAAACCCATCAGAATCACTGGAGGCATAGCAGTATATTAATAGTGAAAAGAAAAAACCACAACTCTCAAACCACATTGTGTCAAAAGACTGAGGTGGCAGCAACTCTGCCAGGAGGAAAAACTCAGGAATCAGCGAGATAGAATGTGGGGTGTAAATCTCACAGGAGTCAGAGTGTCCCTGGAGGATGAAAGGAAACTGGCTATGTGACACCAGAGGCAAACATGCAAGTGCAGAAAAGCTCCACTGAAGGAGAAATGCGCCAGCGGTCTCTGCTGCCAGCACAGCCAAGGCTCATCAGCACCACTGAGAGATTCACACAACTAAAACATGGAGGGCTCCAACAGCCCCACAGAAAGTCTTGGGACAAGGACTGGATTCCAACTGTTGTGAAGCTGCAAAGAAACATCCCCACGAACAGACTTCACTGAACACTAATAATTTCTTTGCTAACTTCACATTAGTGGTACAACTGGCCTTACAGCCAAATGCACACAGAATTCTGTGAAAGAAACATTCAGTCAAGAATCACAAGCGCTGTAACCTGGAGGCTGAGCAATGAAGAACCACATCCATCTTGCCAAAGGGAATGTCTGTCTCATCACGTAGACAAACAATTTGTTGATAGATAAATGTGCCACAGACAATCTAATCTTGGAAACAGAGCTGAAACCATGCAAATCAGAAGTAACAGATATTCAGCTTTTGCATAAAGCAGCTGTGCAGATGAAAAATGACGCCCAGCATACACGGAGTAAATGAGAGGACTGAAACAAGCTTCAATTACTAACCCCATTGTGCTCACCATTCTTTCTGCAGCATAAACAGGACAAGAGAAACACTCAGATTAATCAGCCAGGGCTGAATTTCCTCCCACCAAGACAGCTTATGCAGACACATGGGGAAGAAAAATACAGTCATTTAACAGATTAGAACAAAATATTGGAAAACTGAGAAAGCTGTGTGTTCACTGGAGTACTGTTTCACCACAAATATGTCAGGGTGCAAAAACACCCACAATTTCTGAAACAATGTAATTGTTAATAATGGAAGAGATGAACCCAAAGTTTGATGAAAAAAGGGTTCATTTGCAGGGTCAAGTCAAACAAAATGAACAGATAGGAGAAGAAGTCTATAGGCAAGATTATTAAAGCATTAGAAGCATTCTCTGCTCACCCATCCCCCTTTTTTGGGAAGGCCTTTAACTACTCTTACCTCTTTGGATTTGAGGGAGAAGAAAGGACAGAATCAATAGGATGATTATGGCTCTTCTGGCTATTTTAGACAGACTTATAACCATTTGCAAATTGCATTAAACATCCGGAATTTAGGACAGGAAACTTTTAATTTTCTGTCACAAATCTAATTAACTAAATGAATATGCTCCAAGCAATAGCAAATCCCCCACGTGCATTTTTCAGGAAAGTGATTTCCATGAAACTGCAAACAGCACCAGGCATCCTTTCCTACACAGGCAAAGTGGGGGCCAAAAGGGACAGTTTAAGTCTGCAAAGGAGACTTGGGGTTATAAATATATAACCTCATTTAAAAATACAATAGCTGAGAGCTTCAGGGTATCATTTTTGTCCACAGCAGACAAGCAGTCTAAGCAGTTTGGTAATGAGGACACAAGATTGGGAAGTGGGATTAGAAACCATCATTCAAACCAATGGAAAAAAAAACCCCAAACAGACAAGAAGCAGACTGGCACTCAGAAAAACTAGTTGCAGCAGAGATTAATTTTTTTCTGGAGGAGCATGTCACCCACCCTGCTACACACCAGTAAGAGGAAGCTCTGGCAGCAAGAGACAAATTGCTGTTTGCTATTACTCTCATAATAATGCCTACAGAGCCACCTCTGTTTTGCCCTGATACATAATTTATAGAGGGGAGAAAAACGCCACCCTTGAAATTACTTTGGCCCTGTAGTTTTTAACTGTCAGAGATGATTTCTTTGAGATCTAATTCGTGATTTGCAGGCTTCATTAAGTTTTCGCAAGTAATTTTAAACTTAAATCACCATTGGCAAATCCATCATTTATTGATAGAAAACATTAGGACTCTAATGCAGTGTGACTTGTGATGAAACAAGATAGGAAGGGATTAGGGTGAGAAAAAGTGCTCCTTTTTGCCACAAAAGACCATTTCGTCGGGAAAAAAAAAAATCAGAGAGGGAAAACATTAGTTTTTCTCTCTCCTGTCACTTTGAACAATCCAGGTGTTTTTTTAAGAAGAGTTTTTTTAAGTTGTTAAAATTATCTTCTAAAACTTGTGTAAGGCAATACAGCTCAGGTCAAGAAGAAGTGTAAGGAGTAAGCTTTCTGTTTTCTTCTTGGTTACAGAGATATTGTAAGGATGGGGTGCAGTAGAATTCCGTCCTATGAAAGACCAGGGAATAAACAAAAGCATGCCAAAGCAAGTAAAACAACAGAGAAGCCCAGATACTTAATCCCTCACCAAACTGAATCCCAGGATTCTGGCTGAGGACATGCAGAAGCAGTAGAAAGATGATGACTGTATTTTGATTGATATTTTAAGGATTTAGTGTAAAGTTATTCCAAACTTTACCGAGTAGAAATTTCCAAACAAACAGCATCCAAGTACACTTTTCAGGGGCCTGTATCTATCTGATCCTACCACAAATAATCTCCTTCATGCTCTGCAGCCACCTCCCTTCAGTGCAGCTTTCTACACAGACAGGGATTTATTTCTTTTTATATCCCAGACAGCAGTTTTGTTTACGGCACTTTATTTATCAAACCATTGTTCCCCTTGTCCAGCAGTTACTGTTTCTGGCCACCCATCCTGAACAGGTGTGATAAATAAAGCATTTCACACACACGTGACATCAGTGCAGCTCCCAAAGAAAACACAACTCCAAATGAGGTGGTGTCATGGAAAGGTGGGTGATGCACAAGCAGAAGTCCCTGCATCTTCTTTCTTGTGGCACAGTGAGGCTGTGCCACAAGAGTTAACACTGCCTGCCCACATTAAAAGAAAGAAAAAGGGATGAAACAGAGCCAGAACTCCCTACAGTGCAACACTATGCAACAGCATGAAAAATCAGGAATATTTGGTACAATTTAAAAAGAGAGGATAACAGGGTTACTCTGTCTGAGAGATGGTCTCTGACTTCAGTGATGTTATTTCACTCAGAGATCATTAAATGACTGGCTGGTTGCTAAGCCAAATTTTACCTGTTTTAGAATAACCACCCTCATCACTTTGAGCTGCCTGGCTATTTCTGTGAGTTTCTCATTTATTTTTCATATATAAATAATGAATAAGAATATATGAGAATAAGAGTATTAAATAAGCTGACTGTAATGCATTTTAAATACACCTGCTACTTCTTTTTTTAGATCTAAATTAAATGCATAGTAAGCACCTCTCAAATGCTTGTGGCTAAGTTTACCACTGGGAACTTAATGGGTGTGCTGATGAAACATTTACATGCACCTGTTTCGGCCATAAAGAGAAAAAATTTGCACATCCAATACATTCAGCTTTACATCCAGCCTCTCCTCCTCTGGCTCCATCCAATCCATGATTGCCTGCTTAACATGTACAAATGAAAGATTAAATTGGGAAAACTGGAAAGCTTCCAAGTCTGGACTTCTTTAAAAAAACCCCCATTTTCAGACACTGTTTAGGCCACCACATATGAGCTGAGATTTATAAAGTTCTGCCATTCACATTTCAATTCTTTTTCAATAAATGCCATTATAAAGTTTTCAGACTAGTAATAAAAAAGCTATTAATGTGTTTCCTCCACGCTAATCAATTCAATATGGGGATTGTGATGTTAACACTACTTTACATTACCGCCTTCATCATTTCTCATTCTTCCAATATATAAAATAAACAAAAGGTTTTTGGATTCCTTATAGATTCATTTTTATCTCAAAGTGAAAGCTGTGCGAGATTTGTGGCTTCAGACTCATAGCTGGTGATAAGCTTCTCCTTCCTTCCTCTTCTCAAACTAAATATATAAAGAGACTTTAATAAAATTAATTGCAGCATTCACTGTTCATGAATTTCTATGCTTGTGTAATTCATTTCCTTGCAGATAGTGAAGCAAAAGGGGATCCTCTTGCTGCCAAGGTTACAGGATTCATGAGTCAAGCCTGCTCAGGACTAATGGGGAATAAGTAAAGAATCCCCCTCATCACTCCTTTCACTGGGGGCGAGCTTTTAATTGCTTTAAATTACTCAGGGCCATGGGACTGCATTCCTTAGGATACGGGGACAGACAGAACAAATGCTGCCAGGAAAATCCTGAACAGCCATTTCTGCCACAATGTGTGTAATGTTTAGTAATACACATTACTGCCAGCTTGGGGACCAATCATATTCATATTCATCTCTAGCAAAGTGTAAAGCCCCTCACTTAATTCCTTCATCAGCAACTCCAATCTTTGGCCCAGGCACGATGTGGGAAAGGCAAAGCAGCCTGTGCTCCCTGAGAAAAGGGCAGCAGCATAAAACCTTCCCTTTTCCCCACCTAATCCCACTGCCCAGAGAGGAACAGTACTGACTGGAGAGGTCAGAAAAGGGGACTCATCCCTCACCAGGACCATTAACGAAGCCCCTGTGGGTGAGGTGAAGCCACAGAGCACTGTGGGGTCAATCTGGTGCAGATCAACAAACTTACTTTCAGGTGCTGAGTACATTTAAAAGAAATAGCTTTATTGCTATAGAGCCACCCGTCCCAAATCCTAACGCCCTTCCTGTACACTCTTGAGACAATCCAGGTCTGAGGAGGGATACTGGTACACCTAGAAAGCAATGAGCATTTCCTGAGTTTTCCTGGATTTTTAAGTTAGAGAGTGGAAGGACAATTTAATTTCCTACTTCATAAAATGCAATCCATCTTTCATTCCCCACTAACTTTTATAAAAATCTGCTGAGATAAAAGGCCTGTTTAATTTATTCTTCCATTTCAGCTTGAAATGGATGACCAGTTAAGCTGCCAGTTCCTGATAAAACAAAGGAAGTGATCCAAACCCACACGCATTAATATGAATGCATTTTTACCCTCCATGTACAGCCCTATTCCAAAGGGAATATGAGAGGCTCAGCACTGTGGTAACAGGACACAAAAAAGAAAATGTTAAAATTCATTCTTACCCAGGGAATTCTTCCCTTGTGAAGTGAGTTGCTGCGGTGGGCAGCGCCCTGAACCACATCCCAAACCAGTGTACTGCTGTTCGGGGTCACTCCACCTCAGAGATGGCTTGCAGACACAAAAGGGACTCAGGGCACTCCACATCCCAGCATTTTCATGAACTCTCAAAATTCAAGCCTCTCTGAATTATCTCCAAGCAGGTCAACAAGGGAGAGACACCCAAATCATTCTCAGCTTAAAAACGCATTTTTATTATGTAGGATGTACTTAAACATCTGCCAAATATAATTTTCCTTTAGCATTAATTTTTCTCTTTATCAGACTCCACCACCACTTAAAAGAGCACCTAGAAATTGCTTAAAAACAACCTCTGTAACAAGTGTCAAATGCTTGCCTACTTGACTCCACTTAAATCTGTTCAATCAGAACAAAAGTTATCAGTGTGCAACCTAAAATTCCCACTGGGAAATTGTTTCAAAGACTGAAAGTGAAGTGATGGGCAAGTCAGAATTAACATGGGGATCTCTCAATGTCCTCTTCTCTTCAAAGGTTAGAGCAACCAGGGCATTGCAAGCTTTCAGAGATCAGAAACTTGATCCTCTTAATTCACAATATTTAAATTGTGGGTTCATGGGGCTAAGCTGAGCAAGGAAAACAGTCTTTGAGGAGAAAGAGAATAATGGAACGACTGAAGAAACACTTCAAGTAGCACATCTCATCAACTCTGTCTCACTGCCTAAATGTGCCACTTTTCAAAAGAAAATCTATATAGAACAGGACTACTCAACACTCCTCTGATAAATTAATCTCCCCTAGAAAAGTTCATATGGAAAAATATTGAGAAAGAGTAATACTGGAATCCTTGAATTTAATATGCTATTAAAAAAACCCCCAAACCCGTGATTAATGAGATATATCAACTCTAAATATAAGAGCTGTGGAATAGATGAGGACTTACCAAGTGACCCTTACAGGCTATACCACTGCATGGCATCCTGCTGAGGCCAGAAAAAACTCCACACACAGTCTGTGAAACAGTGGTTTAAAATATGCTGCTCATCTGCACCGGAACTGCTTCATAGCACACGTGAAAAAGGTTCATTTGTCCACCTCTAAACCTGGCTGTTGGCATCTACCTGATACACAGGACATAGCAGGGAGCACACACAGGCAAATCCACACCAGGACATGCCACAAGTCACTTGAAAGTGTCACTCCAGCCTCACAGGGAAGACTAAAGCTGTCCCAGGCACACAGCAAACAGGTCTACTCCAAATGGCCAGCTACACCAGTGGAATATTGCTCAAAACATGCCTGGAATGGGTGAAGGAAGGCCTTTGGATCAGAAAAGTATCTCTTATCTATTTCTAGATCAAGAAGGGAGTATAGTTGTGCATCTCAACAGAGATCACGGAGCCTGATCCAATCTCTTTGAAGAGCTACGCAGTAATGTCGGCAGTTCTGAGGTGTCCAAGACCTGTGCGAGAAGCTGCCCTGGATCAGGAGCAAGGAGCCTGAGGAACCCAGAATCCGACTCCTATGGAATCTGCGTGGCCCCACTACTTATGGGAAAGCAAAAAGCCACATTCTCCATTCTACCATACATAGCACTAGCTGATACTTAGGGGATGAATACAAAAATATAACCATAACCAATCACAAAATCTAATAAATGAGCATGTGGAAAAAGGATATATTAAATCCTCAGAAAGTCTAGCTTGATGTGGAATGAAGCCTCTCCCTGCTGCCTCCTTAGCAATTTGATATCAAGCATATTCCAGGAATTCAAAGTATTTTTAAAAAGTAATTCCGAGTAAATGACAGTCAAAGCTTAATTGGAAAAGCAGTCACTTCAGTAAGTATCACTGAGAAGAAGCTTTAAGTTGCATGTTCAATTTTAACTCAAATATTCTCCTTTTGTTTAATCACTTCAAACCTATAGTATGCACCAGTGGGAGCATTTTGTTATTGGAAAGCTTTTGCCATCATATGCCTTCAACAAATTACTATAAAGCAAAAAAAAAAGAAGTCAAATGGTTGGTAGAGATGCAGATTCCAGATACACTCAATTTCCGTAACTTTTGTGAAAAGTGGTGACTAGTTGCAGCAGATGGCCAAAATTAATACCCAGAATGAGACAAAAAGGCTGAAATGGGAGTGTTAACAGATACATATTTCATCTGCTCCAGAATATGTAGTGCCCTGGCAGGCAGCACTTGGGAGGTTGTTTTGCCAGCACAGTGATTGAAAGTTCTGAACAAGAAATACCATACAAGACAAGAGAAGACTTTGTCCCACAAGAGGCTGGAGAGTTCTTGAATACTGGAAGAGAGCAGATACCAGTCCTGTCTTCAACATGGGCAATCAGGAAGATCCAGGAGCTACGGGCTTGTCAGTCTCACCTCAGTCCCTGGGAACAGGGCAGAGCAACCGATCCTGGAAACCCCTTCTAAACTCATGAAGGACAGGAAGATGACTGGGAGCAGTCAGAATGGGTTTACAAAGGGCAAATTATGCTTAACTAACATGACAGTTTTCCAAAATATGGCAACCAGCTCTGTGGACGAGGGGAGAGCAGTGGATGTTGTTTACCTTCCCTTTATACAGCTTTTGACACCTGCAGCTCTGCAGAGAAGGACCTTTGGGAATTTGTGGACATTAAGTTGACCATAAGCCAGAAATGCACTCTTGTAGCAACGGAGGCCACTGTGAGAGCGGTCCAACACTGCAACAGGTTTCCCAGAGAGACTGTGGAGCCTCCATCTATGGAGACAGTCAAAACCCAACTGGACACAGCCTGCTCTCACTGTTCCTGCTTGAAGAGGGGCTTGGACTACCAGATCTCAAGAAGTCCCTCCTAAACTAAACAGTAGTGCAATTCCATACCCTAGCATGGGTGCTGCACAGTCATTGAGAATATGGATTAGGAAATTAACATCCAGAGGAATCTATATTTCATTAATTACTTTTCTTTCAGAAATGTGTGATCTTTCTGCAGCCAAAATTCAACCAATTTCTTAGCAGGCAACAGCATCCCACACACTCTGCATCACAAGATTAAGATGTTGTGCTTGAGTACAAAACTCCCTGATCATTGCAGCTGCCAGGTACTGGGATCTCCTACAGCACTGGAATACATCATTGAACACACTTAAGTGAGCATTATTTGGATCGCTAAGTTAGGAAGTGGGAAAGAGATTTAAAAATACTAAAATTAGGGATAATAGCTTCGTGAAAGACCACAGGCAGCTCCCACTGACTTCACTTAGGCCAGGATTTACCATACAGAAAAAGTGGTGACTTGTGCATCCACTCTGTGCTGACATCTGATACTGCACCATGCAGATAAACTCCTAGAAGGCTTGAAATGGATATGGCAAAACTGTGATATCCAGCAGCAGTTCTAATGCCCTAGTCTCACTCATCTAATTACCTCTCACTGCAGCTCTCACATGCAAACTGACACCTCCATGAATAAAGCTGAAAGAGAGAAAACTTAGGGCAGGCAGTGGGAGAAGCAGTCCTCAGTGTTCAGCGCTCTCAGCGATTACAAAAGTCATTACGAAAGAGCTGCCCCTGCCATCTGTACATAAATCAGTGTCAAAGCCAGCACCAGCCAGGCTTCCATCCAAACACCCAGCTCTGGGAAGCCACACCTGGCTGCTGAATGGTCACCTGCGGTGGTGGCAGCAGCAAGGGCATGCTGCTGACATTTACTTAAATACCAGTCCCACTTCAACACACTTCAAGGTATGCAGCACATTCTCCCCATTTTCTTCACAGTCCTCAAAATAAAAGAATTCCTTTTTTCCTCCCAAGCTGACTGATCTTGAAAAAAACATTTCTTCTCTTTGTTTGCACAGATCCAGCTGCTTTTGTGCCAACTACAATGCATTCCCTATTCATGGAGAAAAAGGTGGACCTGAAAGAAATCTACAGGACATTTCCTTGTGCCTGCTTGTTGCATAGAGAGAAATTTTTATTCTCTTCATAGCTCTTAAATATCCCTTCAACCATTTTGATTAATTCACATCTTGTTGCAACTCCTTTGGTCCTGAATTTTTAAAAGAAAAACTAGATGTCTTATGTGATAAATCTGACAAACATCTGGTTCTTAATCAAAATCTTACATGCTTTGTGACTTTCTGCTTTCATTATATCTCTAGATAAAGACTTTTAGTAGCTCCTCAAATATCTTCAATGATCTTTTGTATCTTTTCCATTTTGCTTCATTTACATAATTTACCAATTTAACATGCAATTCAGTTTGCACTTCAATATGCCCTTCAAGGTGACCTCTGAAAAGGTTTCCTAAATGCTGAGGTTAGGACTTCGTCAACAGAGGCAGCATCATCACTGCCGAAGGAGATGACATGTATTGTTCTGCTTTCCTGTGGTTCAGAGGCAAGGTGCAGATGGCAAAAACGTCTGGAGAACATCATCATCCTTGGATTATGGCAGTAAAACGCAAAATGAAGAAAGCAAGAAAATAAAAACATATATTGTTGTAGAATAGCTCAATAATCTATCACAGAAATCAACTCATTAAGAAATTGTATCAAAGACAATTAGTAGCAGGAGCAGGGGGGTAAATGGGTTTCGACAAGAACAACCTCTGAAAATTCTCTGTTCTCAGGGATGCCTTCCCTGCAACTTAAAGGCATAGAAGAGCGTACACAAAATGACTGCAGTACAACAAAGTGAATTAAGATTGTGTCATGGTTACAACAATTTTTGCACAAGCCTCACTCATTGCTAATGCCAGGACACTGCAGCAGAATTGTTTCATATTACCATCATTCAAATTATCAGAGGCACTGTACATATCAAGTAAGAAATGTGTGCACTCAGAAAATGCAAAATAAAGCTCTTACTCTGCTCCCTGTCAAGACATATCCCTTTACGGAAAATCCACTCTATCTTCCAGCTCAGTCACTTCCTACTATCAAGTCAATCACGGATTTTGCTGCACACAGATTCAGGGAGCCCAAGATCCCAAATGATTACAGATTATTAGTTCATATTAAAAATGATTACAGCTAGCAGGCATCAATGACCACTGGCTGGTAATCACCATTGATTATGCTGGTTTTGTAAGTCTGGGGAATATATTTCAAGAGGTGCAATGGCTGGTATCTAGAAAGCTGCTAAACCTCCTTCCTACGCCCAAACCTCACAGCAAGAATTCAACCCATAAAATTATCAATGGAAAAGATTACACCATTTGCAGTGCAGCAGTATTTCCAATGAGAAGCCTTGGACATATCAGGAAGTTTGAGTAACACAAAGTCCCCGAGCATGATTTGTGGCCTTGAAGGGTCACTGAACACACTCCACCCTTAAGAGAACCAAGAACTAGTAATGGTTTGGAGCTGCTGATCAACAGATCCTTGTCTCAACCAGTTCACTGCATACCATTGCTGAGTTAAATCAAAGGAAGGACTTGAAGAAACCTGAGCTGCAAATTATGCCTAATAAAGTGGTCAACCTAGCTCATCATTCTTCAACTGCAGCTGACAAATCCAAGACAAGGACTATATGCTATTGGCCTGCCTACAGTCTGATAACACAAAGAGTCATCTTCCCCTCTCTTTTTCTAATATGTAAAAAATGTTAAGCATTTAGTTTACTGTCATTTTCTAATGTTGCCTGAAATATACTGTGACACATCAAAAATGTTCATAGAATGAATAAAAAATGTGCTGTCTGTTTCAATATACTACCTCAGTCATCCCTCAGCATTTGATGTTGCCTGTATTTAAATGCCTAAAGCTGCCTTAATTATTTATTTTATCGCCTTTCTAAACCATTCTTTTCTCTTTCTGCTATTCTTCCCTTTGTCAAATAAAATTGTATAAAACGAATGCCAGCAGTTAGGAGATGCAAGCTAGGGGTCAGTCACAAGCTACAGTTGATGTTGATGAGGTGTGTGCAACCCAGGGTCGCTCACTTCCCTTCTGTCAGTACTCAACACTGGCGTGCACTCAGTTCCAGATCCATCCAGATGCTAAAATGGCTTCTTATGTGACTACAGCTAAGTCAAAACTGAGTACAAACCTGTCTTGTGGAACAGAAAGGTCCCATTCCATTCATTCAGACATGAGAGCAGTACGTATTTCCCAGGACACACTGCACCCTCAGGATTTAGCATTTAACATCACTTCTCCCGGTCAGCAAAAGCAGAGCTGAACTACTCACCTCTTGTAACGCCCTTTAAGGGGATGAATGGAAAGCACACAGATGTGCAAAGTATTTAATTACCACCACTACTGTATTCCAGAGCCTTCCTTGGGAGACGCTGGTTGAAGACCTGCACCACTTATATTTTGCCTGCTATGAAACCTGAAACTTGAGGTATGGGAAAGAGATCATTGTAAAAGTGCTCCACAACAAAGACATAACTTGACATGCTCCTGAGATCGTGGGTTAAACTGTAATTAGAGATTGCAAACTAGCAAGAAGGAGGCCCAATTACATCTCTTTCTGCTGTAGACTAACTGATACATTACCAAATTTTTATCAGGAAACCCTTAGAAGAATTTAGTGATGTCAGGAAATAGAAGATAGATCTGGCTGGCTTTAAGCCAGGCACAATGGCAGCAATAGCTGTGTTCGATTCATCCATACAGCTCTGGGAATTAATATCCCAGTTAGCTAGGCTGGGGGTTGGAACTGGATTTCTCCTGAGAAAAAAGCACTATTCCAAACTGTGCAGCAGGACACTGTGGGAAATACTGAACTTATTGCAATATGAGCAAAAATCCATACTGCCGAGGATGAGACACCGACCTTCATCTTCATTTCTGAACTCAGCCAAAATAGGAAGACAGGAGGCACAAAGAGCTGGCAGGCTGCTGCATTATCCGATCTTTACAAAGAGTATCTGTTTTAGGCATGGAGCTTAATTTAGGAGAGTTTGATTTTCCTTTCCCTGCACCCATTCCCCTGCTAACGTTTTATTCAAGGAATCAATTAGGCCTTGATCAACCACTGATCAAGAGTTCCCAATGGGGAGCCCTAATGCATTTTATCTGCAGCTATTGTTCCTAAATACACCTATTTCTGAGCATGCACTTAATTCTTTTCATCAATACTGTGCTATCCTTCAACAAGCCTGTCAATAACATTTTGGAAGTGCACTTTCAGTGAAATCCTACTTAGACAAATGAATTAGTGAAACTACTGGGATTTCCTTTGGTGTGTTTGGTTTTTTCAGTTGCACAGCCAAATAGATTCCATGCCCCTCACCTCCTCCTGCCTAAAAAAGGTTAAAGTGATGTGTTGGAGTTCAAGATACTAAATGCAAAGCTGTTCAGAACAAATGGAAAAAGATAACCAGTAATGCTTTAAAGCAAACATTCATTATTTTTCACTAAATTCCTTATGGAATGAAAGATGTGATGCCTCTTTACACACTCCAGAATTCTTCACTGTCATTAGCATTTTCCTAGCAATATTTCTTTTAGAGACCCATAAGGTGCAGATCAACTTTAACAAGACTTAAGGATACAATTAAATCAGTCACATGGGTTCAAGCATGCACTTAGGTTATGTGCTGAACAGGGAGAGATTTAAACCTATGCCTGACTGCTTTACTGAAGAGAAGCCAAAGTAAATTGGCTATAATTAAATTCTTTTGATGAAATTTCTGCAACTCCCTATTGTGGGACACCAGTACTGAAATGCTAATACACTAGTTAAAATTAAGCTTATTACAAAGTAAAATAAACCACAGAGACACTTCTGTCTTTTCTTATTTTATATCACCATTTATGTAACATTATTTTGCATTAGAGAAATAAAATACTTGACCAGAGCTAACACATCAGACTCACAGAGCAGTAATTGCAGTGCATCACCATTCAGGAGGCAATCTATAGATTCCTCCACATCTGCCTGCAGTGCTACTCCTGTTGATCCTGAGAAATAGCTTTTAGCTACATCAGCACTCACTGCAAAACCCAAATTCCAGAACACTGCCAGAGAGCTGGTACATGCCAGGAACTGCTTGGTTGGTGGATTTGATAATCTTAAAGGTCTTTTAGAGACAAACCAAATGGAACCTTAACTGGAAAATAAAGCATTAACACCCAGGCTGATCAGAAAACGATATATACCCATGCCAGGACTTGCACATGCCTGCAGAAATACCAGAGGGAGTTCAAACTGGCCTTGTCCTCTAGAGAGCTTTCTCTGCGTGCTGACAAGTGCACACCCTGCCCACACAGATTCTGTTCTGAAACGATCCCAGCCTTGCACAGCAGCAGGAACAGCCCTGTTCACTGTGACAAAGGAGGATACATGGACCCAACTATTCTATCACCACTCAAGAGTTCCAACAGTAAGAAGGGGATGGTGTAGGCAAAGTCGAGTGCTGATGGAACAACACTGCTGGAAAAGGGCCATCTGACTGAGCAGTGGTGCGGTGACCACTCTGCCAGTTCTGCAGGATTTTCCACAGCCTGCTGTTTTCCAGTAACTCAAGACCATCTCTGAACTGCATACAGTTTGGGTGATCTTGTCTCTTCACTTTAGGCTCCGTTTCTCCACTTTCAGCAACGTTAACATGCACTGTGTGTGCGTTTTGGACAGCCCTGTGGGCTGTGCTGACTGGGAACATGAGGCACTTCATTACCCAAGGAGACATTTCTGCTGCACTGTCAAAGGCAAACATGGAGAACTTTTAAGCTCTCTTGACAGAAGCTCAGGGAGAATAAGTTTCTGCAGTAGACTTGAACTAAACTTTCTATATGAATAATTCCATCAGTGTTTTGTGAATCCCTCCCTCACACCAGCGAGCAGCTCAGCAGGATCAGATAATTTCTGTGAGCAACTGCACGTGAGTGCAGCAGGTGGAAGAGAGTCTGTTTTCCCATTTTCTAAAGCCAAATGTGTAAGAGGTTGTGAGGACTGAGCTATACTTGAAATCATACCTGCTAAATTCCAACCTGCTGTCTTTGTACGGGACGAGGCAAAATATCCATCAGGAATTAAGACAATTTTCAATTTCTTTTCAGAAACAAAGCAAGAAATGTATCAATCTCCAGACTACATTTTTTTACAAGATAGCAGCAAAAGCTATAGTGGAGCAGCATGGAAAACAAGATCATTTTCACACATTTCATGAAAAACAGAAGTAGCCATTATTTTTCAATCCTCTGTGGGCTATTCTGTGGGCCATTTTCAACACAGCTAAGCAGGCATGGAATGTAGGCTGTAATTTTCACAGGGACCCAAGCGAGTTAATAGCCTAATCTTTATTGAAAATTCTCATCTTAACTTCAAGTTGCCAATAGCAGTAACTGCTCCCATAATCAAATATCATAGTCAGTGATTCTTCAGTGCTTTTGTTCCTTCCTGGCTTATGTTATTCAGTTTGACATTTAAAAAGAAAAAAAACCCAAGCCAAAACAAAAAACCAACAACCAAAAAAACCCCCCAACAAAACAAACCTCCCACCCCCCCCAAAAAAAAACCAACAAAAAAAACTCCACCAAAAAACCAACCCTACATTATGGTGGTTTAGTTATGTTCTTTCATTTGTGGGCATTACATAGCTCTGCCTGTAAATCATATAAAATGCAGACATCTACTGAAAAAAAATCACCTATTACAGCTGCAAAAAAGTAAATATGGACTTTTCTTTTTCTGTGCCTCCAGGAGAATCATCACAGTAAAAATAAATACAGATGCTAAAACCAGGAGGATTATACAAGTTAGAACTGGTACAAGACTGTGCATTTTATTAGCATAATTTACATTCTAGCAGGATCCAGTCTGATGTTGAGAAACATGAGTATCCAACCTCTGACAGGATAGGACTCTGCTGCTTTCTCCTTACCACAATAAAATTAAAGTTAACCCTCTCAGTACTCCTTGGATCTGTTATAAATACACAGAGAGTCTCATACAGAAATGTCACTTATAAAAATATTAAATGCTGCTCCGTATTGATGGAATCAAAATAAAATATACTAACGAGAATATTCCCCCTATGCACATAACCCTCCACATGACTCCAGAAATGTCACTGGAGTTTGGACTGCTTCAAATGGGGGCATAAATGTAGTCTGAAAAAACACTGCACTCAGAGTGATAACAACCTGCTTTAGTTCTCATAATCCATTGGGTGGATTATGAGAACAAACTCCACACAAACTCCATTCAATACCCACATCTCTTGGGCTGGTACTTCTGACCTCGAAAAATTAAAAGCCACACTTTAGGAACTTTTATATGAACGTGTGCAAATGCCAACAGGAGTTTCCAAGTCCCTCAGGTGCTCACATTGAGCTGGAGACAGCCTATGAACCAGTCCCTCTGCTGCTCTGGCAACAGCCAGGATAAAATAAAAGGGCTGTAAGGTTTTTCCTGACAACCATCCTACAGGAATGCATTCTCCCACAGACCACATTCACTTCTGCAGAAATCAAGAGGTTTATATTTTGCAACACAACTAGTCAGGACAGCTGGAGGAATAGAGAACAAAGTGTGAGCTCAGGCCCTGCCAAGGAGATCTACAGGGCAGTTCCAAGAAACAAGGCACTAGCCCCCCTTTTCTTTCCTACACTCTGGATTTCTGAGCTTTCTCCAAGTCCCTCTCTCTTTACAATATCACACTGCATAGCCAGCTCAGAGAAAAAATTTTGAACTTCAGGGCAGCATTTATCTCATGAGATCAAGATAAACCTTTGTCCATCAAGAAAAGAAAAGATGACATTCTAGGGCATGAGATCAAGTTGGCTGCTTAAAAGCTCAGAGAAGCTACTACCAAGTCACCAGAATGAGAGGCAATTTTTGGGCTTCTCCCAAGATGATGAATGAGAACAGGTCAGTTGAAGCTGTTGTGAGTCCCAGTTCATCTCCACAGCTGCACACCCTTCCACAGTAAGAGAACAAAAGCTCTGTGCCAAAAGCCCATCTTAGAAATGAACACTAAAGCAACAGTCCCAGCAGTGGATCCAGAGAGGCTGCTTCACTGCCTGGGAGCCCACGCAGAGTGTCCACAAACACATGGATGCCCACCCACCCCATGGCTGGTATTGCTCAAAGTGATAGTCTGCAGAGTCCTTTTCTCCTTTCGCACACAAAACTAACCGTACTTTCTTCTGATGGGCAAGTGTCAGAGTAAATGTTCCTTCACTGATTTTCCAAGGATCTACATTAACTGAACTACTGTGGTGGACTTGTTTGGGTTTGCTACTTCCCCATACACGTGGCAATATTGTTTTTCACATCAGGAAAGGCAGCACACAAACTCTAAACATGCTGCATGAAAATATTAGTTTTAGGCTGCTGCTGCCGTTTCATTTATTCTGCAGTAGGCAGGACTGCAAGTGTAACACAAACTATTGATTTCCTCAGTATAAGATTTAAAGTCATACAGGAACATTAAGAGCCTCAAATTTGATCATCTGCAATACCCAGACTACAGCAATTTGTTAACTCAGTAAAACTGCACTTGAACTGAAGCCCATATTTTAGACTCTGTTTTGATCTTACAGACAACTGCAGGGTACTACCTCCTGCAGTACGTGAGTCAGAGGAAAGTTAATTTCCTGATCTCTTTATTAAGAATCAATAAAAACCACTGCAAACCAACAAGCTGAAGGAGGGAGAGAATCCTTCCTGATACTTTTTCAGGGTTTTTACCTCTGAAGAGTGATTACAAACATTCCCTGTGACACACGTGTCAACCTAACAGCAATGACTGCTTTATGAATAAAAACACTTAACTGGTTTCTTTTCTTTCCTCCATACCCACACATTTACTGATCTATCAGCCTCAAGAGCAGCCAACAACACGAGTTCTACAAGATGATGACTTGGAACATAGGAAACATTTATTTTATAAACCTAATCCAAAACATTTTCATGTATTTCTTCTGTGTTCAAGACAGGTCTTTATTTTAGGTCTGCCATTATTTTAGAGAGTACTGTAATTACTCTTTGTAAGATCTCCCAAGCAGAGGATCTCTTTCCCAAACTGAATCTAGGTTGTCTCCATAATCCCTCTTCATGGCAGCTCTCTTCCACCTTTCTAGCACTTCTAATCATTTCTGTAACCAAAACTCAACATTATATTCACAGTGAGGCCAGTCTGTTATACAATGACACAATAATATTTTCTAACTGATTTTCTTTCTAAATATAACCAAGTGTTGGTTTCTAAATATAACCAAGTTGGGGTTTTGGAGCCCCATCTCATATTAAGTAGATGCCTTTACTCCTGTATGATGTGTAGATCTTTCTCCCAAGAGCTGACAAGTAATTCAGAATCCAATAATGCATACAAGTAATTTTAAATTGTCCCTTCTACTGTAATTACCTGGCAAGTTAATGCCATGTTCCAGCTACAGAACACTGTCTGGCAACCTAGCTCTTCTAAAGTCCTTCAGAACTGCACCTGAATCACTCACTTATATGACTAATACATAATCACTCATTTATGTCACTAATATATTACTAATTATATTAATTAATAATTTATTCATTAATGAACACAGTGGTGTTGTTGGTTTGTTAGGTTTTTTTTTTGCTATTGCCTTCCCACTCCAGAAGAAAGTGTTTACCAGTCATGTACCTGATGAATGTTAATTCATGGTAAAATTTTGCCACCTTCCCTGTGATTTTCAAGTTCCCTGAGCCTTCAGTTGTAAGGGACTTTTGATTTGGATTGAATAAGAAGGTGGCACACAATTATGCCCTTGTTTTGGATTTATTCATGTAAGATCTTTTGAAAGAAAAAATATTTCAAGGATAAAGAAAATTCAGATAGGCAATATTGCTCTTACAACAGAAGGAACAATGGTCAAACATAAGTAAAATGTGAAAGCACAAAAAAACCTGTGTTTATTGAACTTTTATGCATTTACCTTGGCTTTCCACTAGGCTCTAAGTACTCATGTGCTGCAAGGAGCAATGTGGAAAGATAATGAATTTTATGCCTTTGCCTGTGCTGAGGACACTTACTTTTTAACAATATCAATGTGGCTCTTAAACCATTAAACACATTTTTTAAATCCTATTCACTCTGATGGGTATCTCTTCCTACATGCTCCCGGTAAGGCTTGTTAGCTTCTTTGCTTTTTTTGTGGGGTTTTCTGTGGGGGTTTTTTGTTTCCCTTTTTTTTTTTTTTTTTAATTGTTAATGACAGATGCACTTGGCAGTATCTGTGACCTTGAGTTGTACACTTGAGCAAGCAAGACAGCCCAGTCCTGCCAGGCTGTTTATGCATTCTGAGAGAGCTCCTTCTGAGAGGAGTGTCTCAAGGAAGACAGAAGCATGATGTGCATACCAAGCCAAGTGCTTCATGATTTATTTATAGGAAAAAGGGGCATATAAATTTGCTGAAGGGGAAAGAAAAATGAAGAATTTGACTTACCTTGTCGGTGTAGACGAAGAACAGAATCACAACAGTGAGCTCCAACAGAAATATAATTAACAGCATGATAAAAAACTGTCAAGAGAAGAAAGGACAGGGGATAAAACAAAAGCAAAAGCCATCAACATCTATTTCAGCTTTTTCTGGATGCACAGTAAGTACATTCAGCAGATCATGCAGAATGGGGATTGGGAGTCATACAGGCAGCAGGATACAAAGCTGCTGCAACTGAAAAAAGCAGGTAAAGGACTAGGAAACACCAGAGTGTCTGGGCATAGGTATGGCTCATTTATAGCACCAGTTTCAGTGTTATAGAACAGTCTGAAACCCCACAAAGAGCAAGCCAGTGCTCTCTTTGACAGCGAACCTTGAGGAGTCTTCCCATGCTAGGTTCTTTATTTTTTCCCCCACTGGATATTAGTGATGATATCCAATGATATCCGTGAAATCCACAGCTTAACTTCCCATGGCAAGAGAAGCTAGCCTGGGCCATAAATCATGAAGTCATAGCTCCTTTCAAGGGTAATTGTGGGATCAAGGGGGAAGTGAAAGGGGCACCAGGTTAGCTTTATGAGCAGTTTTAGGGAGCTGCACAAATCACCCCTGAGTTTCAGTTCAAAGGGGCTCATTTGTACTGAAGACATCAAAGCAAAGTTGGCCCACCTCTCTCTCTTCTCATAAGCCATGGAACTGCCTAAAACCCAGGAGTCAAAAACTCGAAGGACTGGTAAAAAACTTTAAACACATTTCAGGCAGATTCTCTAAAGCCCTCAGCTCTGATTGACTTCAGTGAGAGGAACTGCTGGCAATGCCAAACACTTCTGGGAAGCCCCATCCTCTGCATTTTGTTACGATGCTGGGTGGGGCTGCAGCAGCATCAACACAGCACTCGCAGACTTCAGAGTGAGCGCTATCAGAGCATTACGTGAAACTGAGTTTTGCATAGATAGGTAAAGGAGAGAGTAATTTTGGAAACTTTTTAGACTGATGCAAAGGTCCAGCTCCCTATAACCCAAACTTCACACACTTAGCAGCCTGTAAGGCTGGTATTCTAATACTGAGCAACACCGACTTAATTGGAATCCCATCCCCAAGAGAAAAAAGTAGTTACTGTCTCTTCAACCACAAGGCTGCAAACCTATGAAAGTTTAATAGCTACTAAACCTTTATCAGAATTTCTGCACTGTCTGGTAAGCCAAAACCAAACCTTTGAACCCATGGATTTATGTGACTGAATGGAGGGCAAAAAGTCACGAAGGGGAAAATACTTTTCTTCCCTGGTACAATTACTGTGTCTACAGAAGTCATTGCATTTTGCTCCACGAATCTTAAATTATTTATTTTCAGATTTTCATCACCAGTATTTTTACACCTGCCTGACCCTAATACTGGATCCTATTACCACCCAGTTCTGAATCACAGAAATCATTTATGCCTGTGATCCAAGCTGATTTCCATATCATTACCATCCAACACTGACCTTCTGTATGGCTTTGCAAACCCGTCTTGGTGCAGCTTGCTTATTTTTTACAATTTCAGCCTGCTGCATAGCATTAACTGGAACAGGACAAAAAGATGCACAGACACTTTGCTCTATCTGTTTGGCTGTTGAGTACTTTTTTGCTCATCCATAAAAGCATCACTTTTCCAAAATATGCATGCGAACACCACTTGCTGCCTGTGAAATTCCCTGTCACAGACAGGATTGCATGAGACAATTTCTAGAATAAAGGAGAAAGACTGTTTGTTATCCATTATACACAGTGATCAGCATTTCCTACCACAGGACCTCAGTTTCATCAGCTTATTGTTTTGCCAAGCCTTAATTGTCTGTGCTTATATATTCTGTGCTTGTTTCTGTCGAAAGGATAAAAGCTTTTGGAAGAACATCAAAAATAGCACTCCAATTACTTCTAAGAATGAAGCAGGGCAAAGTGTGCTATTCTTCCCAGGTTAAATTTCTGGTGCTTTAATTTGAAATCCTCTCATACTGCAGTGTTTAGAGCAGGGACTTGACACAGTGCAGCTCCATTTCAGGCACTGAAATTTCAGCCTTTTGTCTTACCCAGCTACGAGTGGATGTTTGTGGGAAAGTTATTACCTTTCAAGAGACTGCATTTCACACATCATAGAGATGAGAGGGCTCAGCAGCTAAAACCTGCAAATCGTACACCCACATGCTCACGCACGACCAGACAACCCACAAACCATCCTACAGATCTTTTCTGCTCCTGTGGTGCCTTTCTGCCATCTCCCCAAAGCAAATAACCTCCAGCCCCACTTCACAGCACATGACCTGGAAACAGCAGGTATGTCCAGGAACTGGAATAAAACTTAGGGATCTGCTTTTCCTGCGCTCTCAAGAAAGCTTTTCCTCCCTTCTCTGCACACAGCAGCATGGAGAGAGTACAGATGAAGCCAGGGAGTGACTGCAGGAGAAAGGGACCCTAAGTAAGAACATTTTTAACAGCAGATGGGGAATGGTTTGGCTTAGGATGTGATCTGGCTACAAGTTTTAGAAAAACTGGACCTACAAGCGCAGCAGATGATCCAGGCAGCGGACACAGGGGGCAGGGGACACCTGTGCACATGGATACCCAGGAGGAACGAGGCCTTTGAGAAGATGGTGGCCTGGAGAGGACCCCATGCTGGAGCCATGGCAAAAAAAAAAAAAAGGAGAAAGAAATAATAAATGGCTGAAAAAGGACAGTGCCCTGCCCTGACCTCCAGTCCTGTATGGGAGTGGCCTGGAGACTGGCAAGGGGGGAGGAAAGGTGTCTGGAGGGAAGTTGAGGTGTTTTCTCAAGTGTGTAATTATTTCTCAATACTAGGATCAGTAATTAAAATTTTATCTTAATTGGCAACGAATTACGTTAAATTTCATCTCTCAAGCGTATTCTCCCCTGCAACACCAACTCTGCTAAAAGCTCCCATCTTCAGACTGGAGCAGGGAACTGCTGTTGCCAGCTGTGCCAGTGTCCACCAGCAGAAGGAGGCTGGACCTTCTGGTGAGATCATGATGGTGCTTGTGCCTTCCTCAGGTCATGCTACAGAAATAGGTGTGACACTGCCATCAGAAAAGACGCTAAAATTGTGGAGTCAAGCACTCAAAATTTAGGAAATATCAAAATAAAAATCCTCTCAGTGATGGTTATGTATCATGTTTAAGTCCTTCCCTACATAGACTGAGAGGGTCCTCCAAGCTGGGGATTTGGTTTCATGCACTGCAGATCTTGGAAGTCATACAGTGAACCAAGACTAACATACATTGTTCAGAAAGTCAAAACCTAGATAAGCAGGCTTATGCTTTATCTCCATAGAAAAATGATTTGGTTTTATATAAAATATCTCTTTTTTTTTTTTACATTTGCATCCATTGACAGAGCCCACATGGTTATATCACAGATAACTAACAAGTACTAGGAATCCCCACGTGTGCAGACAGTAGAGACCTGCGCTGTATCTTTTATTACAAACGTTAATTAAGTGAGATCAACCTCAACGTGGAGGCTTCAAACTCATCACCTGGTAAAAGCTACAAGCACCTCCATGTCAGTTCATCTGTCACCCCCCCTCTAAAGAAGAGCTGTACCTGAACCCAAACCAACACCCTGGAAAACAGAAATCAAGGCTTCAGCCTGCACTGGCTGCAAAGCAAGGCCTGCACACTTGAGCACATCCCGTGATTCACCAGACTAAAGTGCACGCATGGACACATGCACACCCTGCTCCTCTAGTCCACAGCACCTTCCAACAACAGTTCATTTTCAGTTCCATCCTCAGTATCATCCCAAAGGGAATGATGCCCACTCTAGGGCCAGACCCAGCTTGGCAAATACCATTCAAATTTAGAAGGAAGAAACATGAACTCACTGAAGGCTCACAGCACCTAAACCCCCACCACACCTGCTGGAAACTCTCACAGCTCCTTTTCAATTGAGTTCTCTCACTGTGGTGATAAATACAGAGAAGAATAAAATTGAGTTCTGTTTGGTTCACTGGGGCTATAGGCTGTTGGTATAATAAAGATTTATGCATGGAGAAACAACAATCCCAAAGCAAAGCATTCATGTGAAACTCCATAAAAAAAGATTAATCTGACCTTGTACAGAGAAATGCTTTACCATACTACTTGTCAAACAGTGGGATGCAACCCAGAAGAGGTTCAGTGGAGAGGTCCCTACTGCTCAGCTTTTCATAAATTACACCTGAAATAACCCCACAGAAGTTTTGATGAGGAGGGAGGTAAGGTGACACCCTTCTGTCTACCACTGCTCATTTCCAACCCTTAGGAAAAGTAAGGCCAGTTTCTCAGCAGCTATCTTCAGATTCTACAAAGCCATGACTTTCCCACAGATTCTCATTAAAGGAGTATGGAAAAGGGAGTATGCAATTGCTATCAAGCCTACCTCATGGACATGCACCACCCTGCTGCTGTCAGAGAGAGAAAAATCTGCCAGAGGAGGTCCCAACTTTCAACTTCACCCCCATCGGATCCGAACCAGGCTTTTGACCCGCTACTTCCAGTTTTGTTCATTCAGCCTGTTAGTATCAGTTGGAGAATCAAGAACCGTAGCCTACGTACATCACTTAAAGCACATTTCCATCACTGCTCACACAGGCAGAGAACAACCAGTTAATTGTATTTCCTTCCCAAACAAACAGGATTCCCTGGTTTCTCAGATGTTAGACACTTGCCTCTCTGCATGATGCCTGACATCACACACTAGTACACTGGATTGGGGTTTCTGCTTCCCCACTGCCTTTCCTTCCCAAATCTTCTCAATAGCTGGATCATGTTGCTCAAATTGCCCGTGTCTCCGTGTCAGGAGTAGCTGACCTTCTCTCAGTCTCCCAAAGAAAAAAGTGATCCAAATACAATGAAAACCAATGTGTGATTGTCTTGTTAGCCTCCTAACATTTTGCTGTGAGACTAAATGCGATAGAACTGATGGCAAAATTGAGACTGCTGTGTTTGCACTGCTTGCTGAAGTAATGCTTGTAGTTTGATGGGGGGCTGTCTCCGAAGAGGACAGTAGGATCTCAGTGTGCCAAACTTGTTTCTCAACTTAGCTCATGACAGGAGACAGAAGTTTCTTGTGAAGTATTAATCAAATCCTCTTCAACAAACATGAGAGTAGTAGGAAGACCTGAGAGCCAGCTGCTTCTTTGGAATAGTGATACATTCCAAAACAATTTTAAAGTTCATGGCCTAGCAGATATATTGTTTACACCAAACTGCATACAAATTAGCATAAACTGAACAAATCACTTCAGCAGACAGCCTGTGCTGTCTTCCATCATGTTTAAACAGCCTGCAAGGTGGACAGTTGCTTATTTTCTGACAGACAGTATGAAGTACAACATATGAGCAGGGAGGTTGCTCCTGTGAAAATGCTCTAGCAAGGTAACTGCTCTCCACCTGCACCCACGATGAAGAGAAAAAAAAAAAAAAGGAAAACTTACAGCCAGTCCTTCCTCTGTAACATTAACTGCAAGTTTGGTACAGTGATGATACAAATGATACAAGCATTTTGCCTTTTAGTGAGGCTGGATTACCAAATCCTCACTGATCATCTTTAATTTCAGTATTACATGTCACTTCCTAATGAATACACACCTCAGTAGAAGAAATTACAGACAATTCTTTGGGCTAAGATAATTGGTCTTCATATCCTGGAAGGGTTATTAATTTGTCTGCCTGGTCCTAATGTGTACCTATATAACTTTGGTGCTCAAGAATGAACCAGCTCCGGCTCCTAGAAGACAGAGTCTCTTAGAATCACAGAAACACACTGGTTGTCAGTGACCTCTGGGGATTGCCTGGTTCAACCCCTTCCTAAAAGCACAGTGAGCTACATGAAGCTGCGCAGAGCTGTGCCCAGTCACCGCAGGAGCGTCTCCTAGGACGAAGATGGACAGTCATCCACAGCCCCACTGGATACCTTTTTCCAACACTTCACTATATTCACCATAAGAAAAATAACAAAAATACTCCTCATCTCTGATTGGAATTTCCTTTGGTTTTAACCTGTGCCTGTTACCTCTCATACCATCCCTGTGAATCCTTCCAAGTGCTCTATTTTCTTTTGACTCTACTGCAGCATAGTTGAAGAAATAAATAAAATATCCTCCCTGCTTTAATTTCTTAAGACAGAACAAACCCAGCTCTCTCAGACTGTCCTTGCACATCATGTGCCCCACAATCACCACAGTGGCCCTCCACTGGATCCCTTCCCCTGCGGTATTTACGTGTCTCTTCTAGTGGGGAGCTTTAAATTGGTTTAAGCACTTCAGACGTAGCCTTTTCTTATTCTGGAAGAAGGTGTCATTGCTTCTCCACTTCTCCATGTCAAGAAATGTGAAGGAATGTGGGGCTTGGTATGGTCCACAATGACCCAATCATTACATTTATCATTTTATTCTGGTATGAGACAAAGGTACGTATATTAAAATGCAGGATCTCCACACATTTGAGAGAACTCTGCTTGATTTTTAGATTGTAATTTGATATGAACAGAAATACTGTCAAAGGCAACCTCACATCCTGCACACATCCTTCTCTTCAGGGACAGCATCCTGTATTTAATACTGAAGGTGTAAATAGTATCTCTCCTTTTTGAATAAATTATGTCAAACCTTTACCTACTGTCATGGAGAGAAAATGAGCTCTATCCCTGCTGAAACCAGGACACCTAGAGCAGAGCTCCATTTTAAAGTCAAAAGAACTTAATGTATTTTATAACAGCCGCACTTTACCACGTTGCCTGAAAATTTAAAGCTTTCCTCAAATTTAATATTCTTTGTTATTTTTCTATTATTTTATAATGGATTATTTATATTTAAATATTATTTAATGGATTGACTGATGATGTCTCATTACTATGGTTGGCATTGTTGAAATATTTTATCTTCCCCGCAGAAGCGTGGCATCCCCATGCCCAACCGAATTATGACAGATACATCAACAAACTGATGCAGAAGTTGAACACCAGAAGGGGTAACACTGTCAGAGATTGTGAATGCTATAAATATTTGTCTTGGGGTGACCTCATGATGTGTATCCTCTATCGCCTCCTCTATGCCCAGACGCGAACCCTGTGCCTTTCAAACTGCAAGCGAGAGAAAGAAAAAAAAAACCAGGCTAACTTTTCAAAGTGGTTTTGTGTTCAAGGACACAGAGATAGCTGCTGCTGGGGTGGAGCGGAGGAAAGCACCTTCCTGCTTTTCCCAGCTCTTGCCTCCTTTTCTCAGGAGAGAGATGGAGAGTTAAACTCCTTTGCTCCCCTGGGACTTCAGTTTCTTCTTCTCTTCTGGACTGTTCACCAAAACATCGGCTGGGAGACCTTACACTGGCCCGGAGGGGCCCACGCTGACTCAGCTCCAAAGAGGGGAAGAGAGAGACCACACCCCCAGAAAGGACTCTGAAAATTTACCAGGTTCTCTCCACATTGAGAGGTTTTATTATTTAGCATTGCTCTCTTCCTGTGCCTGCCGTTCACTGTGTTTGTTAAATAAATAGGTTTTTTTCTCTTTCACTCTCCTCCGAGGAATTTCTTCCCAAACCTGGTTGGGGAAGGGTGGCTGTAACCTGCCTTCTATCAGAGGACATTCATTTCAGACGTTCCTCCAAATTTGTCTCAAACTGGGACACTATTGCCAAATTTACTGCATACTCCACACTCTGGAAAAATTCAAGCCACCTAAGAAAAATCTGAATCAATGCCAGAATTCCCACTGATACTAAAAAAAAAAGTCCAGGTACTGGAGAACCACCCACTCTTTATAAAGGTCCTGTATTTTTGCCATTGTTGGATCTGGCTTTGTAAGCAGAGCATTATGAAGTTCATCCTCAAGCATTTTCAAAGACTTCCCAGAATAGCTTTTAATAACATATTGGTACTTGACTTTTACAGAATAAAAACTGATACAGTACAGATTTTGTCAGCACTCAAAAAAACCCCAACAAAACTTTCTTCCACTTTTGAAAGCAAAAGCGTTCAGTGTATCACTAGTTCTCACAAGAAGTTTGATTTAACATAATTCCCTGAAGGCATCTTGATCTGATATATTAACAGGGAGTAGGAACATTATGAAAGATTATCTTATTTTTTTTTAAATTTCCTTTGATTTTCTTTTCCAAGGTACTGAGAAAGGAGAGGAGAACAGAAGAGAAAGTGCAGTGGGAATTGTACTTAGAAGTGACTTCCTCTGCAGCCTGGAAGACTTGTACAGAAAGAGACAGAGCAGCGAACGAGAAATGACAGGACAGTGCCCAGACTGCAACAATAACTGGAATTACAGTCAATAAAATCCTAGTCTATTAATCTACTACATGAACTTCAGAGCAAAAGGGAAAGGGTAGTTTGTTTCTACCAATTTCCATCACAGTGGATTCTGATTACACATCTCAGCACCAAAGGTTTTGCTGACACTCGGTCTGAACACTCCTTTTGTTAGTTCCATGCAATTGCTCCTACTTAGCACCCTTTGCAGCACCATGAATGCTTCCTTTCTGTCCACAGCATTTATATTCCTCGAATATTTTTAGATTTATGTCCCATCTGAGCCCTCTCTCTCCCATGCTGCGCTTATTTAGCTCTTTAAGTACTTCCTTGGAAGTAAATCTCTTTAGCCTCACAATCATTTTTTTCCAGCATAAAAATGATAAGTTTGCTCATAAACTGTAAAAAGGCAGTAATGTATATGAGCAAACTTACGAACAGAAACTCCATTATGAAAACGTCATGTATCTAAATTTGGTTCATCAGCTATTATTCTCTGAAAGCCTTAATAGCTAATTCATTCTGATTGTGACAAAGTCTTTCATGCCTTATGCCTGCTGGATATGTAGTACAGCTCTGTTTATGTTTGGACTATATATTTTATGAATGTGCAAAAACTCCTGCTGATCAATAAAGCTCAAAGAAATCTGCAGTAATTATTTCTGGGAAGATATACAACATATGCAGTCTTAACACATTAACAGTGTTTCATTTGAGTCTCCTTACTGCTTTCAGTTGGAAACATTCAGTCTTACTGCATTAGTGAGTGAGAGTTGAGAGACCTGATATTCCCATACTATGCATCAAAGGATTTTAACTGGTATTTTATGGCATTTCTAGTATTTTTTCATATTCTACAAAAACTGACTCAAAAATCAATGAAGGGTCATCAAATATTAGCCGGGTATCACTCTCCTATCACAACAGAGGGTGGGTGTAGGCCCTTTAGCAGACTCCTTAGCACAAATAAAGGTCTTTCTGGCCTTTGACTTTTTTAAGGCTTGCTTAATTTCTTCTGCAAACATAATGCAAAAGTGTGACATGATCTGGTGTGACGCTTTATACTACTCAGGAGAGAAACTCATGCTACTTGTGAAGTCTGAGTGGCTGAAGAAGAAAATAAAACACCAGAGTAGCTCTTTCAAGTCCCTGTGCCACTCCTTTAACGACAAAGCAGCTGCTTGAGTCCATCTAACACAGGTAAGGGATACAGTCAATACAACTGAAAGGCTCTGGCTTGGATTTAATCCAACCTTCTCCATCTATGGTGATGACATGTAATGTTCATTAGTGTCTAAACTTACACCTTTAACTCACACTTGAACAGCACCTGTGTATTTCGCAAATGAAGCTTCTCCCCTGACTCTGCCATCCCCAGGATATTTGCTGTCATGTGGAGTGCCAGCACGGAACAGGAGCGGACAGCTCGGAGCCCCGAGAGGAGCAGGAGAGCAGCAGTGAGTGGTTCCCACAGGCTGATGAGGAGCGAGGGCTGGCAGGGCTGGCTCCACACCCCCGTTCGCACCGAACATCTGGCTGACCCCAAGTGCTGGGCACACTGACAGAAGCTCCCCCAGGATGGTAAGGGCAGATGACATGACCATGCTGTTCAGCTGACTTGTGACGAGCTGAAGGGGAAGAATATTACTGTGAAATCCTGCAGTTCTACCTTTACAAAAATTCGCAAGCCCAGAGCTAAGCTTGCAGTAGGACCTCACCTGCCAACAGTACACAAGAAAAATTCTCTTCTTTCCAGGAGTCTCAAAACTGCCTAGAAACTGTGACATACGTGCACGTGAAGGAGATGGTGACAAGAAGATGGGCAAGGACAAAATAAAGGACAAGGTAGAGTATTTTGTCTGTATTTAAATTCTACTGCTGGTTTTACCCCCAGCGTGGGGTTCTCAAATGTGCAACATGGAAGCTCTGCTGCATCAGATGCACATATATCAGTCTCGTAGTAGCTTAAAAAATGAAGAAGCAGTTGGTTTGGCCTACCTAATTCTGCCTTTTAGCTGGTAGTACTGAGGGTCTGAAATACCTATAACATCAAACCAGCTCTGGCTGTACCTTGTGTAGGCATCATTGTTTTACACAAACTAGCCTCCATTTCTTTACCTCCAGAGTTACATTTCTCTGAGGTTCAGGTAATTCTAATCCTTATAGAAAAATGCCATGTTGCTTTTCAATTTGGGTTGCACTATTAAGGTAGTTAAATATAAAAGAATGACTGGGAATAAAAGCATGCATTCTGCTTTAGTAACCCTCTTGCTTTCTATCTGAGGAGATAATCTTATTATTAGGAAAAAAAAAAATTAGCAGATGTTATGCTCAAAAGTGACATGAATGTCTGGGCTGGCAAGGAACACACAGGTTACCTGTCCCTTACTTTCAAAATGGGAGTAATTCTGTTGTCTTTCACCTCTTGCAGGTGATCCTAGGTCTGGAGCAAAAGCCCATCAAAACCAGCAGAGGCCAGTCTTATAGATGAGACAATAAACACAGCTGTCCAGAAGTGCAAGCACTGGCAGCAAGCAGGCTTCCTTGAAAGTGTTTTCCTGACCACCATGTGGTCCTTATGCTCTACTCTTCCACCCTGAGCTTCCTTAGATGACTTAAGCACATGAGAGTTGGTTAAATGCTGAGAGAAAAGATGGGATAAGGGAAACTTTGTAGGTGACAGGGGAACTTGAGCCTGCACAGACTGTCAGAGAAGCTGAAATTGTTAATACACTTTAACCAACAAGGAGTTAGGAACTCAAACACTGATAGCCATTTAGACAAACAGATTAAAACTTCAGCTGATCTAAATTAGTACAGCTCCCCTGACTCCTGCACACGGTGGTGCCACACTGCATGATGGCCATACAGCAGTGTCTTGGCACTACAAAAAGGAATGGGGGCATTGGGAAAAGGTTTTGCCCTGACCGGAACAGGCTCCCAGGGAAGTGGGGCTCCAAGCCTGTCAGAGTTCAAGGAGTTTCTGGGTGACACTCCTAGATGTATGGTTTAGTTTAGTTATGTAGTCCTGCAAGGAGCAGGTAGCAGGACTCAATGATTCTTATGGGTCCCTTCCAGGTCAAGATATGGTGTGATTCTGTAATTCAAAGCACATCAGGCTCTAGAAGTATTCCATCAGTCGGTATCAGAAAATTAAATATACCCTATGAGGTAAGCCCTTCCTACACATCGAGCCTAGGGTTGAGTCTAAAACCAGGAGGGAAGGAAAACAGCTTTATTCTTTCCTCTGTTCCCAGGTCCTTTGATTAACTGCTCCCAGAGCTGAAGGAAAGGGAGGAAGGGGAGGACTCAGGTTCCATCCCCTCACAAGTTTCAGCATCAGCCAGGTGGAAGGAGCTAAAAACTGAAAGACAAGGAGGAGCAGAGTCTTCATAATGAAGTAGAGACAACTACAAAGTAGAGACAAACTAGGGGAGACTGGTGCTCAGTACTTACAGTCCAAGCAGGCAGCAAGCTGGGATTTCACATGCAACACAGCACTACAGAGAGAAGTGATATACATCATGTATAATGCTCTCAGGCTGTATGTATGGCATCTGTCTGGTCTCTGTATTACTTGCTTGCTGCTGTGGCTGCAGCCAGCATTTCTCTGATTTTGCTATTTTGATTGCTAAAACACCAGCTCATGTGCTAAACTGGAATGAGAATCTACTGCTTGATCTGTAGCATTAAATTACTGAGATGAAGTAATTTACAGGCTGTTTCTTTCCCATTTAGTTGCTTTGAAATAAAACTCCCTGTCACCAATGAAGTTTCAACTCTCAGCTCTCTGGATCCAGTGATACTATTGAAAACAGTAGGGTTTTTCAGTTTCCTTTTCTTCCTACTCATTAACTTTTTCCTTATTTTCTTTATGGCTGTTTCACTTACAGATGAGCTGGCTGGAGTTCAGAAAACTCTCAACAGCACAGTACAAAACACTATGGGCACTCATTTTCCCCTTGGACTATTCCATAAATGAGAATCTTTTGATGTCTGGATAGTCACACAGATATGTATACAGCATCAGTGCATTCCACAGCTGGTCCCGACCTATTATCAGTGTTTAATTCTGATTTTATTCATTCCAGCAGCTGTGATGAACTACTTGCTTATTAACACGAGGTTATCATTTAAATTAAACTGAACACACAGATCTGCTTATTAATGATTACTTTCCTTCCCATTCTCATTAACCATTGTTTCAGCTTTTCTACAATAAAAATCAGGGTTATCCACAAATCAGGATATATCAGAATAATGGGAAGTGGGTGTATCGAAGCCATTTTGTTAATTAACAAAATTTTGTTAATCCTTGATGTGATGGAACTTACCCAACCTTGGTGCTTTTTAAGAAGGCAGCTGGCTTTGGATAATCAGAGAGGAATCAGCATTTTGTCCGTTTCGAGCCCCTTCCCCTTTCTAATTTATTCTTGTGTAGGTAATGTGTGGAAGAAGGATCCCCTCATCCTCCACCTCTTTTGACGGGATTATTGGCCATGCTGCATCCCAACCAGAGCAGAAGAATGTGTTCTTGGTACCAAATCATTGGAGAAAAAAAAAAGTGCCACAAAATCTGGAGGTGAAATAAAGAACTGCATATGAATCTTATTTCCTTCTAGGACATGGGTTATTATTTAAGTTTCAAGTGTCTGGAAACATGGCATTTATACATGTGTGCTGGAACAACCAAACAGAGATTAAAATCCTTCCTTCACACAGGGCCCCATACTGTTTTTTACCAGCATTCCTATGATCTCCTGGACCAAAAGTAAGTCCCTATTTGCAAAAACATATGCACTAGAACATGTTCACAAATCCTTTCCAGCAGCTTCTCTAAATGTTCTGTTTCACATTTAACTGAAGGCAAAGTTGCAATTAGGCTGATCAGCTCAGCTGGGACAGCCTACAGTGTTGCCCATGGAAAACAGCTAAGTCTGCCAATTACCATTTTCAACAAAATAAAAATTGAGAAATAATTTTGCTTTGGGATATTTATTTTTCAGTCGGACACAACACATATAAAAGAAATCAAAATTGTCATTACTGTTATGGAAACATGGACTAAATGCTTTTTAAAGGTCACTGAAGCACACAGGATGGCTAGACATGTTCTGATGTAATCACAGTAAGATGATGAAGGCACTGAGTTGAGATTTAGACAATTTGGGTTTGCTTCATGGCTCTCTCAAAATCTCCCCGTGTAACCTACGCGAAGCACTTAGTTTCACTTTGCTGCAGCTCCCTGTCTAACGAGGACAATGGTATTTTCCATTTGTCTTACCTAATTAGATGGTAAGCTCTACTGGTTGGGTACCTCTGCTTACCAAGCGTTTTATAAGGAACGAGCATCCTCATGGACTGCCTGCAGGGGATACTGTAATACAGGTAAATAAATTACATAACCCATCATGATTTAATGTCTGGAGATGAGACTTTTAACCTGGTCTATCCAGGAATAATGAATGACCTTTTTCAGGGCAAGCATACAAATACAGATATCTGCTAAAGGTGTACAAAAGGCAGAGCGTTCAGGCAATTTAGCTCATCAAACATACATCTTAAGCAATTAACCTAAAAGATAATGTTTACACAGACCCTTAAGGATCAGCTGGGTCAACATTTGAGCATCGAAGTACTTAATCAGGCATAAATTTCTTTAGCCTAGAGAAATGGTCTGTTCAGGTGTGCATACAGCACCTGCCTGAAGCCAGCACTATGATCGAGCCACCACAACTGGCTGTGTTGGAGTGGCAGAGCAAAGTGGTGCCTCAGCTCCTGCTAGGACCTGCCCTCAGCGGGAAAGCACACCCAGTGCAGTGGCGTTAGGAGCACACAAGCCAAACATTTTGTTGAAAATCACAAAGACGAAGGATATGGCTAATAGCTCTGATGCACATTAGAACTGTACTGAAATTCCAAAGGGAATACCAGCAAAGATGGATTCCTAATTTCGTATCCTAAAATAACCCATAGAGATTTGCAGTACAGCTACATGATCCAGCAATGCAGGACCAAATATGAAAAAAAAAAAATCAATGGAAGTCCATAAATTAACCTTCTCAACTCAGACTCCTGGCTTATTATCTCTGTCACTGGTTCAGGACACTGACCCAGCCCATCAGAACAAAGCTGCCATTTTGTAACTACAGCTGAGCTTGTAGCACAGGGACCTCAATCAGACAGTCTTGAGCAACAGTACTCACAGAAATGTTAAGCAAGTCTTCCTGAAGCAGGAAAGCACTGTTTGCCTACTTCATTCATCTATTTGCATCTATATTCAGATGTAAGATTATATATACCAGGTTGCATACTTATCTCACGCATGCCTGTTGCTTTGATTTCCCTAGGGAAATCTAATAATGGAAAAGTTTATCTTCTTTCACACTGTAGCTGGAGCAAATAAGAATCAGTGCAAATACCCATTTTTTGTTCACTGAAATCTTAGAATGACAGCTGCAAAATTCACCCCATCCATGTATTTTTGCAGAATGCATAGAATGGTTGAGGTTTCCTTTTATATTTTTCTTTACACTCTTAGATTTTCACATTATTCTGTTCCTCTGAATGCAGAGAAATAGGAATGGGTCTGTTTCTTAAGAGATTAAGGAAGCACTGTTCTGACTATACATGCTGCTGAGCAAAGAATATCTGCAGTGGACACCAGGTAATTCCTTTCAAGTCAGTAAATCTGTGAAGCGTTAGACTATCTAAACTCTCGATTCAGAGAGCTAATGGGGATCACTCCTGACTAGTGCACACAGCTGTGCAAAAATCTCACTTACAAACTGAACTTTACTTCTGCTTTCGAGCTCCTTTCCCGATCTGTCCTCTATTTCTCAAAACACTTAGTCTGTTCTCCCTTCTTTCAAAAGTCTTTGGCAAATGCCAGAGGTAAGCAATTCCTAACATTCACACCTAACACCACAGAAGCCTAATACCAAAGAGCTTACAGGTGTGCTCTGACAACCCAGTACAAATGTCGTATGTTCAGAACACAAAGATACATGATCAGAGTCTCATCGGCTCTGCAACTTGGTGTATGAAATGTAAATAGGTTGAAATGTCTCTCTGATACTGCTCATTTTTCACTCACTCAAGCAAACTCTGTCGGAAATCTCATCCTTTATCACATCATCAAACAGTAGCACTATTCCTAAGGCAAGACCTTCCACAAACATCCTGTGTCTACTGTCACATAAACTTCTGCTCCTCTGATGCAGGTGGGTTGAGCTAGTCCTGCTTCCTCCCAGTTAATTTTCGGATCCCCATAGTGCTCCATGCCTCCTGCAGTATCTCTAATGCCTTCCTCCAAACTGCCCACCCCAGTAACAGCAGCACGTCCCCCCAACTAGTAACTGCCCCATGCTTTCCTCTTTCTTCTGCTTTTAGGAAGCAGAACAAGAAGTGCTCCTGCTGTATGGGAAATTTGTCTTTCCAGTCCTTGCAGATCAGACTCCCAAACAACCCCACATGAGGATGAGGCGCACTCTGGGAGATATGAGCAAGTTGAGGTGCAAATTGGTCTTGGTTAAACCAGGCATGACTATGTAGTCTGTGGGCTTTAAATGCCTCAAGTGTCTTCAAGGAGATTGTAAGGATGGGATTTCAGAATGGGTGGCAACAGGATGACAGTATAGGCAGAGCATCTGGAAAACCACTCACGTCATCTATTATACAGTCTAGGGTCATACTTAACACCACCCCAGGCTTTCTCTCACACTGTATGGAGCCGAGGAAAAGGGGAGGTCATTGAAATCTGCTGCTCACTCAGAGATACACAGCAATGTTCTGCTCAATAGAGCAATGTCTGCTCTCACATATGTAGGATATAACATAAGCATCTGCCAACCCACCATGGTAACATCCCTAGGTATTCCCCCAGCTTGGTTTATTCCACTTTTTCTTCTTTTTGTCCATTCCAAGCCTCACTGCATCAGACTATTGCACACAGACTACTGAAACATGCAAGGTATGCAACATTCTAGCTGCTTCTTCTTGCTTTCCTTTTCCTTGCATTTCCATTAATAACTTTTCTATGCTTTTAAGCCCACCACAAATTTATTACAAGTGCCTGCAGACCTTATCTAACTCCTGTGCATCCCAGTCCCCTAAGTTTTTTTAGTGCTCTGGTCTAGTGAAAGGTGTCCCTCCTTTCCATGCCAGGAGAGTTGGAATGAGATTATCTTTAAGGTCCTTTCTAACCCAAACCATTCTGGGGTTCTAGTGCTGAGGCTCGACAAATATTGGGAGGCGAGGGTGAATTATTCAAATACATTCTCCAGGGAGCAGCACAACAGAATATACTACCCACACAATCACACAGCCTCCATCATCCCCTCTCAAGCACCTGTGCAAACAGACTTCAGTTTCTCCATTTCTACTTTTAAAGCTTCTATTTCCAAATGGAATAAAACATTACAAAAAGTTAGCTAAAGTAAATGCTGCACAGGAAAATATGGCAGCTGCATCACACACGAGCAAAACAACTTGCTCCATGAGTGGCTGTCACATTTGTGGCAATGCCTTCTGGAGACACAAATTCAGTTCCAAAAGCAACCTTAGCTATTACCAGGACCAAGGCCAGATCTTAAGTGGCGGCCAGGGAGATGTTGAAAGGAGTGCAAGGACTTGACCCAGGAGCAATTGTTAAACACCGTGTGTGTCACAGACACGCAAGGCTGGGAACACGTAGGAGCTTTCCCTTTACAATTTAGATGGTAAATCCTATTGCAAGCCAGCTGCAACAAAACAACCCTCTTAAAGCAGTAGACAGGGCATTTCAGGGATGTTTAAAAAACCCAGAGATATTCTGGGAAGAGATAATTTTCATTGTGGCAGAACACACTGTTGGGAACACCTGTGGAACAAGAAAAGGATGAAGGGATGTAGCAACCACACACCCTAAGAACAGCCCTGGTTTGATATTCAGCAATTTCTTTCATTCAAGCATTTGTTCTGATATGTGTGTTACCTAGGAAAATGGGAGCTGGCCAAAACCAAATGCCCCAGCCCTGACCTTGAAAACATTATTTCAAACACTAGTCAAATAGGACTAGCAATCTGGGGGAAGGAAGACAAAGGACAAGCCTGTATGATAGGGCTTTGTTCCCAGAAACAGGAGCTGCTACCACCATCCATTTCTCTTCCAAAGACATAGGCACAACAAAAACAACTCGGAAGAGCTCAAAAATCTCACTGGTATTTACTGACAGCAAAAAAGTACCAATGCAATGCGATGTGGAAAGTTACTCTACCAAACAAAAACTGAATTCAGTGTGGACTAATGAAACTGTATTTTCAACCCTCTACAGTCAGGCTTATTCAGAATTAAAATAGCTATAATCAGCTCTAACATAACTCAATTTTGAAGAAAATTGAGTAAAATAGAGGCCACACTGAATAGCTGCAGCACAGAAAGGTAAGGACAGGCAGACAGAGTGAAATGCGGGTACCAAATCAGATCAAGCTTCCCCATTCGCCTGTGCAGAGAGATCCTAAATGAATATGGATTCCTTTGCATTACTTAACTTGATCCATCAAGTACAGTCCTTATGTCATGCACTGAAGGACACTGGATTCTGAGGACTGTGCAGTATGTCAGGAGGAGCAGTACCTGCAAACATTTCCATCTCCCATGGATACTCAGCTGGGGATGGCTGAGATTCACCCCATCTGAGCAGTGATGGCTGATCAAGGGAGTCTTTGCCCTCGCCAAAGGGAGAGATGAGGGCCAAAGAACCGTAAGAGATAAAAGCCTGAAACTCTTCCAGTACTGAGGACTGACTGCCAGATCCTGACCTGATCCTGACACACAAGCAGGCACTGCTCTCTGCTGTCACACCTGAGGTAGGCCTTCAGAAAAGCACAAAGGAGGTGATTAATTTTGCACCTACAAGCTATACCATTAGAATCTGCACCCTGTGGGCTCCTGCTGTATTGGCATTGAAGCTGTAATCCATTACATCTGTCTGGGCACACACTTCCTCACAAAGTGTGTATTTATAGGACTGTTAAAAATGTCAAGGACTTTCAGCCTCAGATTCTGAGTTCAGCCTTCCGAGTTTAAATTTTCACTCACATAACTGCCTTAATTTCCATTTATATTGTTCACTTTAGTTTCGAGCCACATACATAGCCTTTACTAGCCTAGACTGACTAGTTCTGACTGCCTAAAAATCAGCAGAAACAACTGATTAAGGCAAGGGCCTGGAAAGAGTCCTCTACTGAGGCGTGGAATCTCAGTCACTTAAGAGATTTGGGGCCAGTGTGCCGTAACTAAATTAATATGTGAAGCACAGTAAGGAACAGCCTATTACAGAGACATCACCAGGTCACCAGCTGAACCACAGCTTCTCTTCACTCTGAGGTTTGCTAAACCCCATGGTGAAGTCCTAGACTTGAGCAGCAAGATTGCCTCACTTCCTGGTCCTCAGCTGAACAGGATGCAAAATAGACACTAACCCCAACTACAGAAGGTACTCACTTCTCCTAAAGTTCACCTCTGAGTGGCATCAAACTGTATTTTGATAAAATACACCAGGGATGTGACTCAAGCTTCTGTGAAATCATGGACAGCTGGTACCTTATTAATCTTTGATTTCACAGCAGTCTCCTTGTGCTGGCACCTTTGCTTCCTGACATCTCAGCTTTTGTAGAGTTAATGGTTGGCAAAACCAGCACTGTCAAATCTAAAGGTCTTAATTTTCAACTTAAACCAGAATCAACCTCTTCAAAATCAACCTGTTCCCTGGTTACACTGATCTTGCTGCCCAGGACTTCAGATGATCAGTCCCACCAGGGCAAACATTTGGAGAGGATTGCTACCAAAGCTGAGTGAAAAAGAATTTAAAGATACACTGCCAAAGATGTCTTCACAAAACTCTTCCTCTTCTCTGAAGGGCTCAAGGAAGCCTACACCACCACTAATAATCCCCTTCTTGCAGGTCTCATCCTCCACAGACAGCGTGGTCAGGAATGACCTGGCAGCTCCTTAGACCAATTATCAAAGCCGTTTCACACATGACTCCCGTCTCATCTGTGTCAAGTGGGCAACTTGTGTTGAAGCACAGGTCACTGCAACATGCATTGCAATAGCACCAGCATCGTAAGACAGCAAACACTGCAGCAGCTCAATACTCACACTCAGCAGGAGGCACTTGTTTTCTTTGATGGCACCTATGCAGCCCACGAAGCCAATGATCATGACAAACGTCCCTGTGACGATCAGGAGGTTGGCAGCTGACAGGGATGGGAAAGAAGAGGAGAGGGTGGCAAAGTTCCCTTGGGTAACAGCCAGCCAGATGCCTACACCAAGGATTCCACAGCCTCCCAACTGGGAAAACAAAGAGAAACAAAAAAACTCAGTTATTGTATCCAAGCAACCCCAGACATGAGTCCATGTCAATATGGCAGTGGAGCAAACCAGCAGTCACACCTAATAAGACATTATCTCTCCCTGTTGCACTTTCAGTAGGAAAAACAAAGGAGAAAGAAAAAAAATTATAGACAAGTCATCAGTAAGATGCAACACTCAAAAAGACACAGATTTCCTAAATCCAAGACACAACCTCAGATACCAGGTCTTTTGCTCTCTAGTGAGAAAGCAGACATTGAGTGAAGGATAAATTCCCAAAGGTTCGGCTCTAGAAGGGACTGAAAAAAATCCATGTCCTATTAGGTACCTTACAGAGCTGCCCAGAACGGCTGAAGCATTTTTGATTCCCCGTTCTTCCCATCCCAATACACTGTCTCTCATCCCTGACATATGCCATAAACAAATCTTTCCAGAGCATCCCCTTGGCAGGACACCTCATACTTCTTAGTTCCTGTCTAAGGTCAAGCCTCCCTTGGAAGCAAGAGAGCATTTCGAGTGTAAAGCAGAGAGGATTTTGCATTATTATCTAGTCACACAGCACACCACCACTTAGGTTTCTTTCTTTCCTGCTCTCCCTTTAAAATAACCAATTTTTATTGAGTTTATAATTGCACTTTATTATCCAAATCAATTAAAGGCTTGGAAAGAAATTGTGTTCAGAGTAGCAAGCCAGACATATGCAGGAGCATATCCACTAAATACCTGCTTAAAGTGGATGAACATAAGGCAGCTCATGAACCAGGGAAGGAAAAAGAGAGAGCTAATCCTGGGGCAGAGCTAAACCTCAGAAATGAAACACAGAGGAGAAACACAAAAGCCAAAGCAATTTCTTACACTAATTACTAAGGTTGTCTCTTAATGCCACCAAATTCCTCCCCAAATAAAGGACAATAAAGGCAGCTGTGTTTTAAGGTAGCTCTCCTCACCCCAGCTGCAAACCAGTTTCTTTTGTTCAGAGCTAAGGAACCAAACTATACCTCACTGCAATGTACCTCAGCTGCACCAACCTGCATGTCTCCACTGAGAGAAAGCAAACTCCAGGACACAGGGACTCAAATCGCCTCATTTAGAAGTCTCTTCCTATTCCAGGCGTCATTGTATTCAACCTTTCACAAGTACCCTCCACAAGTGCCGTGGAGGGACAGTCCATGCCCTGACCATATATGCTGGAAATACCTCCCCTCTATGGCCACGTACAGAGCATGACCTTGAACAGCATCCAAAATGATTGTAGAATAACCAAGGGAAACGAGGGGGAAGAATATCTAGAGAAGGTAACCCGCAGAAAATCATGTAGGCTAAGGGAGGGGATATAAAAAAAAGCTATCACCATGGCCCAGGAAAAAAAATGGAATCAAATAGGAATAAATTCCCTAAAGAGGGGATAAAATTCTGAAGGTCTACTGAACAATGGAACAGCATTGAAGGAGAGGTGGCAAACACCTAAGCTAAAACCAAACTGGTCAGAGTGCTGAAATACAGTCAGGAATAGCACTAAACTGGCTGAGGAATGGGATGGAAAGCAGAAGTGTGCTTCTGCCTCTTCAGCTTGGAGAATGTTCGCCTCAAAATCAGCCTCAGAACTGCAGGCACAGGGAGGCCACTCAAACAGCCCAATTAAGCCTAATGAAGGCAGATGCCCAAGAGCAGCAGAGCCATGACCTTGCAATACATTTAGTTCTTATCTTCAGTTCTTTGTTCTGAAGCAATACAACAGCACCAGTAAGAGGCAGCTTATTTCATCACCTTTCATGCTCCCCATGCTGCTACACTGCTTTGAGTGATACCAACAGCTACCACTATCACTTGTATTACAGGAGGTGGGTCTCACGAGGATGCTGTAAAGGCAAGACCTGCTTGCCTGCTCCTCCATCATCCACTAAATGCTTTATGATGCACAATGCTTAATGCTTGAGACATCGTTGCCTGGACATTTGAATTCAGCATCTTCTGACTCCAAAGTCATTCTTGTTCGCAGAATTGGAAATTCACCAGTGGCACAAAACATCACAAAATGAGGACACAGTTCATGCAAAATGCCACGACTGGGGCTGTAGCCATTTAGATCAGGGATGCATATTTCAGGTCAGTTGTTCAGCAGGAGTATCTCACTACACTGCCCTTGATTCAGAGATACTCTGCTCTCTAGCAGCTCATTATCTTCCTATTTTTGAAGGGATAATGCACAGCTTTTCCTTAGGTTGACTGACCAAACCTTGAAATGCACAACAGAATCCTTTGAACATTTAACCATCTGGCTCAAACTGGATTTCACAACGTCAGCACACATTACTGAAGACTGCTCCACCTTAGTTCAGCCCTGTTCCTTTTCCCACACCAGAACATCTGCTCATGGTCCCCAAATAAATTTACTGTGCTGTCACCCCAGGCACACCCGGGAAACAGAGGCTGTCCTTTACTCTAGACTGAACTACTCTTTAAAGCCCCCTTTCCCCAAGGAGCAGAGCACACCTGCAAGTCTCCATCCAGTGGCCTTTTAATACTCAAGCACCTGGTTAAGTGAATGTTTAAGGCACCAAGACCCACCAAGACAGCCACAGGAGCCTTTCCAACAATAGCCAAATGTTTTCCGTTCCAGAACATTCAAAAAGCTTGCTCCCCATCCCCTCTGCCCTCCATTCTGAACTGAACTGCAACATAATTCCCAGTCTGAGAGCCAGGGATCAGAGGCATCACATTTACTTATTCTGGATCAGAGCCAAGAGAAAACAGTTGTACTTGGTTCTATACTGCATGTCTGTTTTTACTTCCTCCTCTTGGTATTTAAGGCATGGATAATTTTAAATAGTTATTTATGGTGTTCCTTCTCTTCCTCTTTTTCTCTCCTTACCCCATCCCCAACCCCCAGTCCTTTTTTTTGTGTCAAAGAGTTGGAAGCATAGCGAAGAAATTATTAAGTTTTGACAGTTTTTCGGGCTTGTTGATATGTGAAATTAAACAAAACCAAAACCATTAACAGGGCTACTTTTGACAATTCAGGGGCTTCCACACAAACAGTGACGCTGTCACAGTTAAAAGAGAAAACATTAACCCAAAGAAATTAGAGCTAAGTCTATAGCCTGAACCTGATCTATTGGCAGCCAAATGAGAGTCTGTATTAACTCCATTTGGTGAGTGCAGAGTTGACTTTAAATTAAAAAAAAAAAAGTCCCCTTCAAAGATGTCACTGCAAAGATGCTACTGACAATAGCATTTTTTAAAATTGCTTTGTGAATTGTTTAACACATTATTGGCCTAATTTTTCATGATAATCCACCCTCTCGCAAGCAAGGCAATTCATGGCAAAACCTGAAACAAAATGTGGTTCCCTCTAACACTTCCCCCCCCCCCCCACC
>VXAZ01001661.1:255423-347776 GCA_013399875.1 Gymnorhina tibicen
GTGTCTCCCCCCCACCCCCCCCCCCCCCCCCCAATAAATGTTGCTTATTTTTTTGCAAAATCTTTTATTCTAAGGTCAAAACAGTGTGACACCAGAAGAAATACTGTCACAGTCCCCAGACATAGGATATTTGAGTCTTAAGCTTTTGTTCCAGGAAAGACCTCAGTGTAAATCTTGAACGGGCTGTTTGGCACATCCGTGCCAGAGCTGCAAAACTGTGAGTAAAAGACACAAGCAGTGGGTTCTTTGCAAGCCCTGGACTTTGCAATTGGCTGTGGAAGTAGCAGAATATTCTGCGCAAGACAAATTGCTCACGGGCATTTATGGAGCAGAGTCAAGCAATACAGCAGGTGTCTTACTCTAAAAGCAGAGATTATCTGTCTCTTCTTCCCCAAGAGATACACAGACACGTGCGCTTGCTCTCTTGGCAAAAAAGCTGCCAATGGAATTAGATCCTCCAAATTGTTCTAATGGGCTAGAAAATAAATTATTCAGGCTTCAGTGACTACATTTAGAATTGATCTTACAGTATGATAATCAAAGTAGTCCCAAACAGCCCTGGATATATGCCTGTTGGTGGAGAAAATTATACTGAAGTAACAGCTACACACTTAAAATACTGCAGGAGAAACTGACTCATTGTTCATGATAATGGTGCTGGCATCTTCAAGTAGGGTTTCTTATTGGTTTTATTACATGGAAAATGCATCTGATTGAGGCTTCTCATATTGTATCTGATTAGGATCTACTCATCACACATCCTCTTTTAGCTAAAAAGAAAATTCCTTGTGCGTTAAGAAATACACTGGTAACAGAATCCAAGTGGAAGATATGACCTGTTGTTCTGCAGTTAAACTAACTCCCTCGGAGGATTTTTTCCCCCTGGTCTCTACATATTTAAATTGGAAGGGCTCTCTCAATCTCACTCGCCTGAACATGCTCCCCCCGCCAAGTACAGAGTTAAACTACACAATGAAAAAAACCAGCATCTAAGTATCAACAGTAGTGATGTGAACATTATCCTGCAAATGTTCTTGTAATCTTAGGCATACTTAAATTATTGTTGCTTTCAGCTAGACACGCAGAGGGGCTGGAAATTGAATACATATGTACACTGACAGGATCAAGGGAATCACGAATCTTCCCTGGGAGAAGCAGGAGCCTGGGTGCAAGTGCAGACAGAGGATGCGGCGCTCCACAGCCAGAGGTCTGAAATTTAACAAATATGGGATGGTAGAAGCACATTTCTACCCTGAGAGTATTGAGGCTCTAGTGTAAAACTGAAGGATGTGGACAAACTCCACCCAAAATGGCCATGATCTGAGCTATGTCCCTTTAACAAGAAGTTAAAAGAACCAGGAAAAAAAACCCACTTGAAAAAAGATCAGTTAGTAGGGACCACACTCCTGGGAGTGAAGAGAGTAGAACAACAGCACTCCCTAAACACCAATATGGGATAGGAAAGGTGAATAGAGGATCATTATTCATTTTTCTTAAGATTAAATAAGCTAGAGGTTATTTGGTCTGCAGGTTGAAAACCAATAAAGTCAAGTACTTTTTCACAAAACATTTAATTAAATTCTGGAATTCATTGCCACAGAGTTTTGTGGATGTTGAAATATATCCAGGTTCAAAAAGGGATTACACAAATCAAATGAGGGCAAGGTATCCCAGCATTTCTTATAAATGATATTTTACTCGCAGCCCTTGCAGGGGAACACCTTAAACTGTTAATTGGAGAAGCTGATTAAAATGTCCTGCCTTGTCCCTCCTTTTTTCTTACATTCTCTCTAAGCATCCCTGAGCAACCATGACCAAAAATAGGGTACTCAGCTAGATTAAACCTTTTCAACATTATGGGCATTTGTTTGTTCTCCTTCCTTCATCCTCTTCCCCGCCTAGTTTAAATGTTTACTTGAAGTTTAAATTTGATTTTTTTTTTTTGCTTGCTTGTTTGACTTGGCAGCAGCCTACTTTCAGAGACACGGTTATAGATACAGACACCAATCAAAGAGTTAAATCCCTGTTTCTCCTTACCTAGGTATCATATCCTTGGTTTTGTATCAATGAATACATTGCTTATTTCAATGTAACATTTAAAGATCTGTTTCATTCATCAAATTTATCTAATTAAGAAACAAAGTCAAAATCCCTATCTCCTTCAGATCCAGTGGACCTAGAAATGCTGTATTTCTTTTCCTGCCAGCATGCAGATCCTATTCAGCCTCTTCTCTCTCAGGAAGGAGAAGGGGAAAGGTAAGTGCATAAGTGAGTAAAGCACAAAGCATTTCAAATGCCAGTCTCTTCAGATCTACATATAAGCAGTAAAAATTTGAAAGTTCTATGAAGCTAGTTGTTTGGCCCTACCATCTCACATCCTTTTCACTTTCCTTAAAAATTAGTTTTGAATACAAAATTCTCATGTTGCAGTAGGGGCCATTATGTAGAAAAGCAGCAGCCAAAGACCTCCAAGAGCTGCAAGCCTGCATCCCCAGCTGGTGTCAACAGCATGACTGATGGGTCACCACCCTGAGCAACACCAGCCAAGGATCCAGCCTGAATGTCCCACTGGACATCTTCTCCTGAATTAATATCCTGTCTGCCTCTCCTTTACAAGCCAGTGTCTTGTCAGTAGTGGAACACAGTGTGTAGCACTCAATATAATTTCAAAGTAGATGTGCCATGCCATCTTCCATGAGCCTGAACTTGATATCCTGCATGACAGCCAAGCAACTGTTACACAAACACAGGCAGCTGAGTGCTACAATCCCAACCTGTGTTCTGCCTGCCAGCATGACATTCATGCCCTCACTGCCCTCTAACTCCACTGTGTCTTGTCAAAGGTTAGAAGAAACACATATCAATAGCTCATGTTGTTGTTTTCCTTCCCTTTAGACCCTTCTCTCCTACAAACAGGCTTTGTTTTAGGATATTCCACCCAGTGCATGAGCCTGACAAATACCAAGTGATTTTATCAAGCTTAAAAGGAGCTCTGAAGTCCTGTTTGTAGACTATGTGGTCAAAGAAACATCACAAGAATGGCATTCCTTTTCATACTGTCAGTAACGGAAACATTCAAAATGCTGCTTTTTCAGTTATCCTGGTGAACTCAGGATATCCTCAGGAACTTAAGAAATTCATTATTCCTTCTCAGTTGAATTCCACCACTAAATTGCAGTCTCATACAACTAAAGTAAATTTGGGGACAGTTGAAGATGTCAAAAGACAGAATCTCATGCTGACACCCCGCTAATGGAAAAGTGAATAAAGAGACATTCAGATAATCCCTGCTGTTTCATGAATAGCATTCTCCTACACACTTGCTCCTCCAAATCATAGTTATCTATCAACTACAGGTACAGAAGAACAGAACTGCAACATTTATGAGTTAATACCCCCAAGCTAAAAAGTGATGGTTTCCCTTCATGGGCTCAAAAATCATTGAAACACTTAAATGTGTGCTCAATTGCATCCTTATTCAGCACAGCAATTAAAGAATGTGCTTAACTGCCACTGACCTTAATTAGGCCCTTTTGTAGTGCACTGAATTGCCCTGTGCTGCAAAGCTCTGTCACTGAGGATGTAAAAAACTTGCAGAAATAGAACAGGTGAGAATGACCTATTAAGGCAGCACTGCTGATAAAAGATTAAACATGATCAGAGAATATTAAAAAGTGGTGATTATCAGTGTCACAAGCATCTAATCTGGCAACCTGCCTACACTGTAATTCAAATTAAAGATTATAAAGAAAGCAGTGAGTTAATGACAACTTACTGAAACAGAGCAAACGCATGAGTTAGAAAAGGAAAAGGGACGAATGCACTACCACTACTCTTTCCAGGTTCTAGCTTTAACTGCTGCCAAACCGAAAGTGTTAAAAGCTTTTTCATCTGCTCCTCAAATGGAATTTCTAAATCCACCTGGGATTACTGTAATGAAATAGATACAGTTGTAATGAGGAATACATGCATGAGGTCTGGAATCAGAAACCCTCAAATGAAGACAATCTTTTAACAAAGAAGCAGCAGGGGAAGAAAAATGGGTGGGACCAGGAGTCTGTTCTGTTCCATTCTTACAGCAATAAAAAACTTTTAAAATTACTTTGTAGCATAATCTGGGAAAAAGACCAGATCTGGAGCTCTAGATGCAATTGTAGTCACCTGTTGTCACATATATAGCACTAAATACTGAAAGCAACAGAAGCAAATATAATTGTAAAGTTTGGGGTTTTATACAACACAAACCCTGTGATTTCTGTAAAGGAGATTGCTGATGGAGAATTTTATCTGAACCGTTTGGAAGAGATGCTGAGAGAAACTGAGAATAATAAGCCTCAAACAGTGACTCCAGAGAAATCTGGTTTAGCACAGATTTCCTGCATTAGATAAAGTCCAGATTATTTGGTATCTTTAGTGCTTTTCTCTCCCCTGGAGGTACTGGATGGGTTTAGAGTAAATGGTAGTGAAATAAGATGATACGAGTCCCATAAGAAACAAAGATAAACAAACCAGCTTCTTACAGAACACAAAGATGACAGAGATGGTCATTCTATTTCGTATTACTTGAAAGTTTTTAAAACATGTTGTAACAAGCACAACCTGCAGATAAAGAAAATGAAACCCAATTTTATATTGCATGTTTAATCCATCCATAGAGGATGCACAAGGCTGGTTGCTATAGAAACACTCATAGTGAACACAGATACTACAGTTAAAATACAAAATTAGTTGCGAATTTTAAAAAGAAAATTGCTGATACTGTAAAAAAAAAACCTAACCAGACAACAGCTAAAGGTGATGCCCTCCCTCACAAAAGCTTTCAAAAAATAAGTCTCCACTCTATAAACCAGTATTTGATTAAGGATTCTGAACAAAGAATCTCCTGCAGTGCACAGTGGCAAAAGCTAAGTTCTGGAAGTTGAGCCAGATCACAAAAAGAGCCTCTGGTTTCAGTCCTGGATTTGAGGGCAGGTAGTATTTCCCAACACGTTTGGCTTTTTACATACCAAGGCTGATTCTGAGCATCCCCTTTCTCAGGTCCCAAATTGTGCTGATGTATTCCATTGTGATTATGGCTAATTTTCCTGATGGAGACCTCTGCAAACATACAGTCTACACAATAGGTCTTCTCCAATTCCTCCAGTAGCAATGCAGCTATGCCATGTTCTCTGCTCCCGTTCGGCTTTCTGAAGTGTACTCAGCAGCCAGTGACAGTGCCAAGAAGGATGTATATACATCAAACACTGCTCTCCACCCCACAGCTGACAGCAGAGGGCTGGAGGTGAGGGTCAGTGGGAACACCAGCACTGCAGCACTCCCTTCCTCAGTCCCACCGTCAATACTGCGCCTGAAACCTGCTCTTTCTGCCCAGGTGCTCACAACACCTGAGGACAGACAAATATCCAAGCCCCTTCCCACTATTCTCTCTCTCTCTAAAAATCACAGGACTCTCATGCTGATTTCTGGCACGCCGAACTCTTTTTGAGGAGCTCAAGCCCTGCTCAGGAATTGAGCCCATTGTGAGCAGGGACAGAAAGGTTTTAGGAAGCAGTAGGACTTAGACATAGTATCTCATCTCCTGAGGTTTAACCTTTCAAGGGGATGGGGAAAATGACCAAACTTGTACACCAGAACTTACAATGAAAGTCTTTTTTAAACAGTCCCATCAATAAGCAGCTCGCATGGTCAAAGGAAGGATTTCTGACACATTCAGTATTGATCCCCAGATCAATAATAGGCTTGTGAGCAATAATCACACCCTAATAGCCTCGCACCACAAAGCTCATCATCTTTCACTGAACTCCATCAGAAAGCTAAGCAAAACACATTCTGAATCTTTTATGGATTCTTTTTAATGGATTGTTAATAATATTTGTACAAGCAAACAAAGTATTTACTATCATCACAACTGCCTAAATTCCATGTAAGCAGTCCCTTGTAACAAAACCAGTGTTACGTCTGGAATAGCATCTCTCACTTCAATAGCTCAAATGCCTTGTCAAGAAAGCTATTCTAATTGGGTTGGAGTACAAGAAAAAGCAAAGATTATTCCCTTGTTTTATGTTAGCAATTTTTAATGATTGTTTATTTATATTAGGCTTTGCTATGCAATAGCACATCTGAGGCTATTTATACACAATTGCTTGTATCCCAAGCCACTTCCAAGCACGGGCAGTATGCCATCAGTAATGAATGCCACCTCAAATAATCTTTTTTTCTGCACTAGTTATTCCCAAAGGAAACATTACAGTCCCTTCTTATCACCAACCAAATATTTGCTATGGAAGCATTTCAGAACCTTTGGAATAAACACATTTAAACAGATCTGTGATCTGCAGCTTCACTGCAACATACAGACAGGAGAGCCCACAGAATCCACTGCCTGCACATTGTATTTTGCTTTTTCTATTCCATGGATCTGAGGAAATGAGACTATGACGTGAAAATGAGTGTAAGCATTCCCTCTGGGACTGTCCAAACAATGAGCTTACACTAAGGGCTTCCTCCATGTACTCCCCTGGTCACATAAGTACTGCTGACACTTCTGAGCTGCAGAAGATTTCTGGACCAAACTTCATCTTCTTTTGTCAAGTGCTACAGGATACAACACAGGAAGACTGCAAATATTTCTTCTGACCTCTGGTCTATACCACCAGCATTTAGACATCTAAGGCGGATTCAGGTCACCTAACTTTTGATGTCAATGCTGTTAGCGGTGTCTAGAAATTAACGTGGCTCACCATGGTCTAAGCCTGCCTTTGGTCAGCTGAACAGCTCCCTGGACACCATTAACAGCATTGACCAGAATTCCCCTGACCACAAGGGTAGCCCAGACGCCTAGAGTTAGGGCAACTCATATCTCAGCTCAAATTCACCTGTCTAGACTCTCTTTCATTTGTCTTTGGAAGGAAAGAGGCATCTTCAAAGCTCACTCCAGCCTATTCTAGAATATGCATCCAGGCCAAATGACTCTTTGGGAAACCTACTCTGTGCACCACAGACAGCAAAAATCCCTCCTTTACCCTGTTACCTAAATGAGAAAAAAGATGCTGCTCTCTCTGAAGGTCAGGTTGTGAAGCTTTACAATCATCCCTGAGGTAATTTGGAAATTAACTCATCTATCCTTATTAATTAAAATTACATATTGCTTTTTCTATTCCTTATTATAAAAACATGCTATTGCATAGATATTAAAACCCCATGTGTGTGCAAATACACACAGAGAGCATGAAGAATCAAATTATCTCAGTTTAGCATGAAAAAGCATGGAAAGCATTCACATACACTTTCATTCTTGCACTGCCCCTTACGTGTATTATTGCTTAGGAGCTGTTAATAAAGGCCCATGACTGACATGAATTTACAGCTTTTTTTATTACTTTGCCCCTTCAGGTTATAAATTCATGAAACAGTTGTAGTTTATTGCATTTTTATGTTTGTCAGTTTTATTTACACACTCTTTCTTGCCATTAGATGGGAAAAAGCTTTTGGGTTTCTGGAGATCCTCAATCATTCTGTGCCAGGGCCTGAAATGAGATGGAAACAAAGACCTCTGGCTCATCTAAAAATAAATGGTCATCTCAAACACTTCCTCAGCACATCCTTCCACCATAAAGCACTACTACATAAATATGACTTCATAAATTATATATCTTAAGTTTTTGCATACTCACAGCAGTTTACCAATAAATGTTCTGCAATACCTGCTTAAAAAAAAAACCCTAGACATAAAATCATTGCCAATGATGATAAATGATTACAGCTTAATAACAGTCAAGCTGACAAAGCTGAAATGTCCACAAGGTGTATTGCAACTCAAATTCTACAGGTGAAAAAATAAAAAGCTTTGAAATATAAATGTTCCTGCCTTCAGCAAAGGGAGGGAATGTAGAGAATGGCCTTGTGACACCAGGGTGTGTACTAATTCTAGGATGTCCCCAAAAAAAACCCCACTGGAATTTCATGCAAATTTAGTAGGCAAGAGAGTAAATGAGCTTCAGGGCAGAGATGACTGAATGTGTCTGTGCTGGGTGGGACAGGTCTGACTAGAGAATAAAATCAGAGACAAACATGGGAGCAGGATAGAAAAAGTCAAATACTGAGAAGCATAATTTTATCCAAACAAGAACAAGAAGGTATTTCGGATAGTGAATCATATTCTTGGGTTAACTACAAAATTAGCTGTTCTGGATAGGAAAGTGGAAGGCAGCAATGGGACTCTCAGTATCAAATCTCTCAGTAAGGTTCAGACTAAAAATCATATTTGTCAATCAAAAGAAAAGTCTTATTTAATAACTCATTATGAGGCCACTTGGAGTCTGCAGCTGTGCTGTAGAGAATCTGCTCGCAATTAATGACCTGTAGCCACTTAACGCTAAATGACTGATTTCAAATTGTAAATAAGCAGCTCTGTATGAAGAAAATGTCTCAAGATTATTTCAGCCACCTTCATTCCCATTCCATTATCAATTTAGGAGGCAAACCATAATCAAAGGGGCAGAGAGCTCTCATTTTCAGATGATGAAGTGAATCCCCAAGAAGCACTCAGTTATACATTATTCCTGGCCTTTCTCACTCTCACAAGATGGAGTGAGGTTTTCCTCACAAGTAAGAGCAGGAGAAGTCTGCCAGGACAAAACCAAGAAAAAACCGTCCAGTTTTCAGTCCACCTCCTCTCTTTCCCTCAACTCTCAAAGGGCGTGCCTGGCCAGTAAGAAGATGCTCTCTCACAAGAGGCAGGTATCAAAAGTACACGGCTGAAAAGGGAGGACAGGATAGCAGGATGAATGAGAGTCCTCCAGTGAAAGTGGGAAAATGAAGCAGAAAAACATGAAGGAAAATCCTTTGAGTAAACGGTCTCTAGTGCTTACCTATACTACCCTCTAGACTCAGTGACTTGGGTGAGTATTCCCCCTCCATCCCTGACCTTCCTCCTGACATACACTATCTCAGCAATTTTTGTTATTCTACAGAAATTCTACATTTATCCCTAATTTGAAGACTTTCTGTGTTCAGTGAACCAAGTCTCCTCTCTACTCAAGGACTGTTGTCTCTGACTTGCTTATGGAGGAGGAAAGAAAGAACTGATGGGGAAACGGGATACCAAGAGGGTTGCAGTAGTGAAGCCAAGGGTTTGTATGGCACAGCCAGAGAGGGTTGCAATCACAAGTGGAACACTAGGGATTGGAAACGCTTCCCTAGAGGAAAGCTCTGGAGGAAAAGGCAGCATTCTCAGACCCAGCATCTGCCCTCCCTTCACTGCAGCAGCACAGGGAGAGCTGATGAAAATATGATGTCATTGTACCCCTTTTATTTTAAGGGAGAAAGTTGCTATTGGCAAGCTGCTGTCTGGGTAATTGCTTCCTTTTTGGTCTAATGAATCTGAGATTTGTTGTCAGCCTTCCAGGGACAGTGAAAAGCTCATCTATTTTTTCCGTTTTATCTGGGTAAAATGGCCATGGGGTTTGCTCAGTTAGGCAGCATTAGTGCGAATGATTAAGAGGAAGTGCTAAAGCGCCACCAAGACATTCATGGCACTATCAGAGCTGTGTATTAGCCCTCTCTAATAAAAACTAGTTCTTATAAAGAATAATTATCCTCAGTTGTAATCTTTAATAGCTCTGGCTGGTGCAAGCAGCTAAACCTAGTTTCTGAAAGACTTAAATAAATACTTCTGTCAGGACCTCCAAGGAGTCGTGCTGAAAGCATGGCACTGTTCTCAGTGAGCTCAATGCTGCATCAAAGTCAGCTCTCTTCAGGCTTTCTGTGTAAAACATCTTCCTGCTCTGCCAAGCCCAAGGACAGCACAGTCCATCTTCCCCAGTAGCTCTGAGAGTACAATTATGCATGTTCTATATGCTTACACAAACTCACGCATTCAAACAGGCAGAGTAGAAGTGATTTTAGAGGGAAAGAGGAAACAGCTTGCCCTGCAGTGAGACCCTCTTCTGCACAAGTGCCTTCCCAGCCACTGCTGCCGTTGAAAGAAGTTCTCATTTGCGAGAGGCCTGCGTCTGTCACACTTGCTTTCACTCAGTACAAAAGTCCAGCACAGCCTTTCAGGCAATGTAACACTTTCCAGACTGAAGAAGAACAACCTTGACTCAGGCAGGAATCCTACTGCTTTGTATTGCTATAAATAGATTAAAAATTGGGTTATTTCTCTTTAAATCAAAGCAAACCAGCAGCTACAAACAGCTAAAACACCCCCAAAACTACAGTGCTGCTGATGGCACAACAGCCCATGGTGCTTAGCACACTGAACACACTTCAGGGTGTTCCCCTAAAAGGACTTTTGACAAGAAAAACTTTTGGCTTCCCACACTGTTAAACTGACAAAACAAGCATATCCTTATCTTATAGCCAGCTAAAAATGGGAAAATAACTCTGACAAAGGGGACAAGAGAACCATAGGGAAACTTTCATTTCTCCTACCCAAGAGCAGCTCTCAGAAAGCCAGGTTTATTGCAGACACAATCTACTCATAATAAAACTTTGCTACAGGGCAAGAAAACCAACGGCAGAGAAATAATTTCTCTCTGCAAAGCATCTGCTTGCTGACTTTATTGCTGTTGCTATCTTGAACTGCAGAATTAAATAGTGGCAATATCTGTATGAAAAGGAGGAATGCTCAGCACTGCCTATGAGAAAGGGTTCCCCTCTCTTTACATCACCCTCCAAATGCCCTCCTTTGTAAAATGGACCCTCAAAGGTTCTAGCAGGAAAAGAGAGAGCAGTATTTCTCCAGGTGCCTCTCAGTGTATCAACATACTCAACAGCTCCTACAGAAGCTATGGCAGAAGCACTTGGATGTAGGGTTAGGCAGAAGCCAAACCCTTCTGCGAACCCAAGGCATTGCGTTTTGCAGAGCAATGGCCACAGGGAAGTGGAGGCTGTTGCAGCTCTGGAGCTGGAGTGCTGACCAAAGAGCACTCATTGCCTGTCCCTAGGCCTTAGGGTTATTATGCTCTGGGACATTAAAAGACGTTCTGCTGCATCCTGTGCAATATCCAGCCCCAGCCATTAACTGTACCTCCATAAATGCTCACTACAGTCTGTTCCTGATGGCACTGGCTATAGGACGGCTGACACTTGGGGGCCACAATGGCTTACCACTATTTCTCCCACAGCAAACAGATTGATGCAAAGCCAGCCAAAGTCCTTTTAGCATAAACTGGGAGAAAAATATAAGCCAAGCAAGAGATAGAGGGGATTTGCAACAATTCCAGCCTCATCTGGCCCATCTGAGACACTTCAACATGTTTAGCTCTGAGGACACAATCTCTATGTGATGCCAGATGGCCACAGCGAGAAGGAAGAACCGCTTTACACATAATGCCCTGCACCAAGACCTGCCATCCACCTTTCTGATGTCAGAGCATTTTTTACAAGGATGCTATTCACAGCTAAATTCCACACACGTGCTGCTCATGCCTTCCACCCCCATGGTGTCTTCTGTGGCAATGGCAGATGAGTTTGTGAAAGACTTTTTCCATTCACACACTTTCACACACACTGTTCTCATCTTAGAAAAGCTGCCAGTGTGGCAGGATTAATACAGATACAGAACACAAAGTTTAGAGCTCACTAGGTAGACCTTGGTCAATGAAATTCCCTTGCCCGGGTGTGCAGCTGCTCTATAATGAGTATGTGATAGGATTTGAACATGCACATGAAAGTTTATTCAATCCTAATCTGCTACTGATGGTCTCTGCTGTCTGTGTAATAATGGGGTAAACCTGCAGTCAAGCAGAGCAGATGAGAGAGAAAGAAATAAACTAGTTTAAGTCTGTCTGGGCTGCAGAACACATCAGATAAAGCCACTTGTGATACAATAGGAGTTAAGGGAATGGATAAAGAATTGCTACAAGAAGCAAAAGAAAAAAGAACAAAACAAAAAAGCTGTGTGCCCTCATACATGCCCATTCACATGTGCATGGTGTGTAATTCGTGCCCCTAACAGGGTATTCACTCTCCAAACCTCTGATGTCATTTGAAGTATTTTAATTGCCTACAGGCATGAGTCACATGACATAGCCAAACCCAGTTCCTACAAACAGCACTGACTTCTAAGCAACTATGCAAACATGCAGAACTTTTCCTATATGGTTTATGTCCCCTTTTCACCCAATGTGTAGGGGTATAGCATCTAGTAATGCAGAAAAGCAAAATACAGACCCCTTAACTGTCTTCAATTAAAATTCCACACAACTCATGAACTTTCTGCACATAAGCCAGAAACAAGTCAGCAGAGCATTTGCAGCATGATCAATGGTTTGGAAAATTTGGTCAACTCATACAATCACACTCTGTAAATGAGAAGAGTCTGAAATAGCCAGAGAGTTCCTCCATGGGGAGGAGCAGCAGCAACATGAAGTGTAATGAAGCTAAAATAATCGAATCCCTTCTTTTTGTTTTTAAACTCCAATTTTTGAGTTTGTTGGTGAAGAGCATCAATCCAAAACAGAGGCCCAATTTATAATGCCGAGTGTAAAAGCCACAGCACGGCTGGCCATTGATACGAGTTTTGTCTTTTGAAAGACTCCTGCGTGGACTAGCCTGAGCGTTGGTACAAAAGGAAAGAATAAGGCAGCTCTCTCTTTTCTCACGTTATCTTCCCTTGCTGTTTCAAAGCAGGTGTGAAAAACTGACACATACAAATAGCATATCTGAGCCAGCCAGGGGGAGCAAGTACTAGGAATGAACATTTTGGTGCTTTTCACCAATTGTGCCTCTGGCTGAATTACTGAATCACAAGGAGAGGAAGGGAGGAAAAGCCCACATTGCCCTTTCAGGTCTCTTTTGTATCATGCAGCAAAACCTTATAGCTGAGGCCTTAGTTTTGACTGGCATGGCAACATACAGAAATTCTGACTGTAAAATTTTACTACTGAGATTAAACATATAGTTTTTAAAGATGGATGCTAAGAAAAAACCTTTTTGTGTATAGATATGTGTCTTTCCAACCCAATGCCATACTCCCTGCTCTCTTTTTGGCCATGAGCTATTCTCAAACTTCCTCTGATTTCTGGCTCAGGTTCCGAGCCGTTTAACCTTAGCAGTGCTTTATGGTCCTAACAACACTATGCAGTATTTTCAAAGCAACCTTTTTAAAAATAGAAGGGCAACATTGGAGACAGATTTCTTAGTTCTGAAGAAAACTTCTAGAAAGCCTTTCTTCCTCCTGTCATTGCAAACATTTTCAGCTGGCACGGTTGTTTTTCAGATGTAGAAATGTGTTCAGATAACTGAACTGAGACAGGCTCCTCTGAAGATTTTATAACAAATACTTGCACCACCACACAAATTCTTGTCATTTTTGAATACAGAACCCACCTGCACATAAATACTCTGTGTTCGAGTACTTCATGACTATTTACTGCTTGCTATAAAGGTGGACAGGCCCAGCAAGGCTGCTATGCTTCCCTGCAGCACGGAAGAATCTGTTCAGCCTTGGTCCACCTTCTCTTTTTTTTGAGGGAAAGAGAAAGAAGGAAATTATAATTTGGTTTTATTCCTATCTTGTTTTTCACTATTGTTGATTCTACTTCTTATTTCATTTTCCTTTTGGAAAAAGAACAATTCACTAAGGGAGGGCACAAAGGTTCTTCATTTTGTTGCCACAACAATGGCATCTAAAAAAATAATAAAAAAACCCTGACAAAACTGTCAGCTCAGAGAATACTGCATGAAAATAAAACAGCAACAGAATTCACCAAAATTAGAACTGAGGTGCAGCTTTTCTTTGCACACCCAAGTTTTGCCACCTGGTGTGTCCAAGGACAGACACCAGTGTCACTGAGCTGTGAACTCCAAAGACTGAGACTTTACACAAAGAAAGGTCTAAAGCTGAGAGAGTCAAAAGTGCTTTCACAGACTTGGAAAAGCTCTCTGCCATTCATTAAATGCCATAATCTGAGAAAACCCTCCGATGGGATATTATGGAAACCAGCAAACCTGAAATAACTGTGATATCCTTCAATACTTAACATACAAATAAAAAAATATCCAGCAGATGGGGGACAACAAGCAAGCGAAAACCCAGAGAACACAAACCTGATCTTCATATGTGTGCATATGGGCTAAAGAAAAAACATATACCTAACTGGCAAGATGTTTCACAGGCATAAATCATGCAGCTCCACGGACTCATCAAATTTAGGTCTGGCACTGATGTTTATAAGCTTCTCTTCACTAAAGGTTTTTTTTTTCCAGGCCTGTATCTTTTACCTAGTCCATCTAAGTCAGCAGTTCCCGGTTGTAAAAATGAGCTTTCCCTGTCATCTCCTTGGCTGTTTCCCTACCCTCTGTAAATACAACTGCCACCTCTTGGCTGTTTTGCATCCTGTCTGATTCTTTCATCCCACCTGCATCTTCCTTACAGCATCGCTCAGCTCCCCCTTATCAGTTAGGAAAGCAGGAAAAAAAAAAGGTGAGGAGGAAGGCAAAATAATCCAAATCTTTGCATCATATTTAATTGCCTTACTCAGCTGAAATCAGATTCACCCTTCCTCATTCTGGACAACAGCAATTCTTAAAACTCTGATCACACCTTTTATATCTCTTCTTAAAGGATTTGTAGCGATGGTCTGCCAAAGATGAATGTTTACTTGTTGCTATACGTCTTACAGTCCCTTTGTCCCGGTATGTGACAGTCTTCACCAAGTAATCCTCCATGTCATACATTTAGGGAACATTGTCTGTCAAAACTACAAAGGAAGACAATCAAAGCTGACAGCGTAAGTTCTCCAAGCAACATCTGTTATCAATCAAAAGGCTGTCAAGCAAATGCAAAAGATGAAACTTCTGCCCTTCATAGTGATCACACATGATGTAAGGGACTGCTATCCCTGAAATACTCATCTTTGGGAATTCAGAGCGACCAGCCCACTGTAGCTGGTCAGTAGTGTATTTTGACAAAGCACTTCTCCAGACTTCCTTGCTCTGCCCAAAAGGCCACCTGCAGACAGATGCATAAATCAACAGATCACAGCAGAGATGTTCTACCAACAGTCTGGTTGTGCTCACTTAACTTGCTTTTTGTCATTTGATGGGTGAGGGTGCTCATGATGAAAATCCTCACATCCCTCTTTTCTTGCTCTTCAAGCTTCTCTACTTCTAATGGTTTCATCTGAAGAGGCAAATCAATCCAAGCCTGAAGGATGAACACAACCTGCATGCTGTGCCCTTCTCGATCTATGCAGTAACTCCAGTTTTTATAATTGAAAACAGATGACCTTACTTCTATTAAAGCTCCTTTTCTATAATTATTCATCTCTCTAAATTAGAAGTTACTCAGCTCATGCAGTAAAGCAATCATACGTATTATAACACCATCTCCCTGCTAAACTCATGACTCACTAATAAAGTGGGCATCTGCCATTCAGTTATAAGACTTAATTACTTGAGGTAAGCCCAAGAGGTTACCTGTCTACAGGTATTGTCTGTTCTGAAGTTCATGTTTCAACTCATTTAATAATTTCCACTAGCTGACAAAATTACAGCAGATGCAAAGGTTAACCCCAGGCCTGCCTAATGACTTCAGTATCCCAAGATGTTACATCTTCAGAAAATGATGATTGTAGTTGTGTTATTCTAGTGGAAGGACTAAAGTGATTATGGTGCATGATGGGACAAAGGAGCGATGAACATGTGGCATCAAACTGTTGGCACAATACGATAATAACTAGACAAGTAAAGGAATATGGCATGCTGCAGGATTAGAAACCATTTCCGTCATCAGCTTTTTCTGGTAGTATTCGCTCAGGGACATGCAGAAATCAAAAACTGTGATTGTGCTTTCTGAAAAATGGTGGTAAGCACAGAGGTATCCTGCTGACATTTTCTACATCCAACCTACTGCCTTTTGGAAGAGTTCAACCCTGGATCCTTTTCTCAAACAATCAGCTAATAGCACAAGATGTCTCAGTAAGGGTTTCAGAGCACCAACAAGAAAACAGATTTGCAAACAACAGCATCATATCAGAGAAGGAAGCCCAAATGTATTTTGATGCTAAATGAAAAAGATAGCAGGGAAGGAAAGCCTCCGACCCACTGCTCCAATAATATTTCTCGTACAGGCCACAAAGAGCTCTCCAAGTAATTTTGTGAAAATGAAATACCACTGTCGTCTTGTGGTTTTGGAGAGGGGGTTGTTGTTGTTTAAACAGAATGTTTATGAAGTGCTTTTGAATTGTTATTGCTCATTGTGGGATGATTGCATTTTACTGCAGAGCTGTATGAGACGTGCTTGTTCATTGATGCACAGGGTACATACATTGCTATGCAGTAAGAGACCACAGCAATTACCAACCCCAGCTCCCTGTCTCTACCCTACAGACACTGGCAGTAACTTTAGCTGAAGGCCGTGAAGCCTGATGTAGGGCAACCAATGAATATGTAACCATACCACAGAATAGAAATATACTTCACTCCTCAATCTTTCTATAGGTTAGCAAAAGAAACATGAATTTTAATGTTGTGACCCTATTTCAAGTCTGCAACTGTTATGGAGACAATGTTGCTTCTGCAATCATGGTCAGCACTGCACCAAAACCACCATAGCAGCAGAATTCCTTTTAACAGTACAAGTAAACTAAGGGAAGAAATGTATCTTTCACAGAAATCACATACTTATTAACCAGAAGGAATCCACATTTAGCTCTGATGTTTCAAAGGCACTTGCTAAATAATCAGATGAAGCTTTGTATGATGACAGGTTTCTTTAGACCAGCCTCATCACTGTAACAGCAGCCCCAGGCTTACATCACAGCATATCAATAAAAGCAGGCATGGTTGCAGAATATCACCAACAGGCCAGCACCACTCCTAACGCTCAGTGAGTACAACCGCCAGTAGTTTCATTATCTTTGTAACCAGTGACTCTTAAAAAACTTCCTAATTACAAATGAATGAAAATAAGCACATCCACTGTTGTAGTCCCTGAGCCACCAGCTGGGATGGCTGGGGGACCAGGGGGCTCAGCAGCTCGGTGGTGGGTGAATTCAGAGATCTAACACCCCCCACAAGTCAGATAGCCAAATCCCCTCACCTGGTCTTGAGACCTGTGTGAGGAGGGTCCCCCTGGTTGGTCAGCAGCCAGACGGTCACTCTAACCTTGAGTCACACCACACTGGCCCTCAGCTGTGGTCCCTCCCCTGTCTGTGTCCCTTGATAAAGAACCCGGCGGGCGGGGCCCGCCCTCTTGCTACCTGGCCTGGCTTGGGAGCTGGTCAGAAATAAACATGGGATACCTGGCAGGGCCTCCTCTGAACTATTTACTTCTGATATCGCCAGAGCTAGCAGGCTCTGTGTGGGCTTGGCCGCGTGCCTCCATCGCACGGGTGAGAGAGAAGCTGCATGCGAGGTGCTGAGCACTGCCAGGAGTTCCTGAGCCAGGAATTCTTAGGGAAAAGCAACAGCTTCCACCATCAGCTAAGCACCACAGCGACAATACACCACATGGGAGATTTGCATTATTGCAGCTATTTGGGGGAGAGAAAAGATAGAAAGAGAAAGCAGAAGTGGAAGAAATGAGCAATTGGCTCTCCTGAATCCTACTCCTGTATCTTGTCTGCAAGACTCTTCTGCTTTCAAAAAGCTGTAGCTACAGGCTTTCTCAGCATGAAACAGGCTGTCTCCACCATACCCTGAGCTGGGTAAAGATCTGCACAATACAAACTTAAGAGAGGAAGATCAACTTCTAAAATCCTTTTACCAATGAAGATTATGTAAGCCCAAGATAACATTATGTTGCAGGGGTTTGCCAGCTGTTAACTGGCTGGAAGCTGAATGGGAAGGAAGCTAGTTAAACTGACAGAGATGAGGCCAAACATTGATTTTTTTCACTAAATTGTTGTCCACATAAACCCCAGTATGGACATTCTTGAATTGGTTTAAAATTGACTTATAATGATTGAGCATATGTTGACTCTCTATTGACTCAGGGTTGTGGCCACAGCAGGGAAAAAAAAAGAAAAAGTATTTGCGTCAGAACACAGAAACATCCTGCGAAACATTGTAAGATGTTTCTAACTCCATCACCCTAACAACCATCATCACCCCTAACAACCATCCATCAACATCACCCCTAACAACATCAAGGTTTGAAGATTGGTCAAAGATAAGACATAAACCAAGTGGATGGTCATGTGCAAAAATCTCACAATTTTATTTTAAAGAAAATCATCCATTTCATCTGGATATTACTTCTTCTCAGCAAGAGCCAGGAAGCCAAACAGGCACTCTTAGCCCCAGCTATTTGCTTCATTTTGTCCATTTTATTCTGTATTTACTGGATAATCAATGTTCGTGCTGGCAGCTAACGCACTCAGATGAAGGACAGGGCTTTGTAAAATGCCCTATTCTAACCATTCCAAGTGTTGAGCCACCAGGATACGCTGACTTAACGTGCTTTGATCGGCAGTCGTGCTGTAATGTACAGAATCCAGTTGTATCAGAACACAACACCACACCAAAGCCAACTTTACAGCTCACTTCCAGAGTGAGGGCAGTCACCACAAAGACCTGCTGGCTCACATCAGGCTGCACAGTAACCTTGCTGCCAGCACTGGACTCCAAACAGTGGCCCAGCACGGGAACAGCACCTCCTTGACTGCTCACTAGTGGATGGTGGCGCAGGACCCACAGGGCGACTGTCGCATCCTAGAGCAGCATAAACCATGTTCATAGTTGTTGTGGAGCACTGGAACAGAGTTGTGCAGAACCCCGCCTTCCCTGGAATCAGAGCTGGAATATCTGCATTCTCAGAGGGAAGACTTAAAGGCAGGTAAAGATGAGGAAGAACAACTTTACGGGTGACCGAGCACTGGAAGTTACTGCCCAGAAAGGGTGTGGAGTCTCCCTCACTGGAGATATGCAAGAACTATCTGGCCACAATCCTGTGCCGTGTCCTCCGGGATGGGCCTGCTTGAGCAGGCAGGTTGGGCCAGAGGACCCACTCTTGTCCATCCCAACCTGCCCCATTTTGTGACTCTGTGGTTGTGGATCAGTGTGAGTTTACTAACCGATAGACATGCTCTATGCTGAAATTTATACTGAAAGGAAAAAAAACCCAGGCACTTGCATTTTGTCAGTGGTAAAACCATTACAGACCTGTGTCTTGACACAGGCCCAGCCATTCAACTTTGCTCATTTCTTTTTGACTTTGAAATATCCTCTGTACAGATGTATTTGCCTTCACAATTGGAGATGCAAAATTAAAATCTTCTTCCCCTTCCCCGGACAATCATTTTTTTCCTCTATGCACAGTTTATAGGAGCTCGCTCTTTGATATTTTTTTAATAACTTGTGTTGTGTCTGGCACTTTGGGGAGTGCCTGTGACAGAAAGCACTTTATTACTTCTCTGAGTTCACTGCAGAGCACTCGCCAGGCCTATCAGTGAAAGGACAAATCTAGGCAGCAATTTAATCAAGCAGTGATTGAAAAATTAAAGGTGGCAGTGATTAATATGGATTTAAGACTTCTTTTGTTTGAATGGGTTTTAGCTAGAGAACATGGCAGTTGGGCTTTTTATGGTTTTTTCCCCCCCTCTGAAAGAGAGAGAGGATGAGAAGGGCAACACAAAGGAAACCTCTTTAGGCAGATCATTTCTCTCCTTTTAGCAGTCAAATAAAAGCCAAGGGAAGAGGTTACACACAGTGCATATTATTATCCTTAGGTAAATAACCAAGCATAATTTCAGCAATCACAAGAACACCTCTGTGTATAAGCAAAGATCCAGCCATAAAAACTCCATTTGGACCAGCACCAAAAGGGAAAATTTCTGCCCAAGACATGAATGAATTTTGACACTGAGTCATCAGCCTGGCTTACAAAGAAATAGATACCTTTGAGTAACCATGAGCATACTCTAAACACACACAGATCAGAGTGTTTCACATTTAGAAGAGAGGAACCAAGATCTTTGAAAGCTGTGAAGAAACAATGAAAGAATAACTCCTGGACAGTCACACAAAATGAATCTAAAGGTCCAGACACAGAAGCAGCGTCCAAATCTCTGTCTGGTTAAAGAAGGAGGGATCTCTATTAGCTACAAATATACATGGAGATACAGACAGACACACACTGGAAAATTGGGATATGCATTCACATGCCTTGCACCAATCGCAAAATTAAAGGAGGTGGGACCACCATGGTTTAAATGAGATTTCACATCAAGTCTTTACATGGCAAAACATCTTCATCCCTCAGTTTAGCTGAGGTTATAGAGAAGCCAGGATTTCAATCAAACCATTTTGTATTGCCCCTGTTTACAAGTTACTACTGTAAATCTATGGAGTAAATTAATATTAATCTGGCTCAAAGCTGTTATGCTTAACTGATTGCGAACAACTTTGTGCATGCATTTCAATTTAAACAGTTTATAATACTTTAGATCATCTGAGAAATAGGGACAAGCCAGGATAAGAATGGAAAAATTTCCTTTTGCTTAATCACGAATACTTAAAAGAAAAAAAATCTTAGCTAAACTGACATAAGCTGCATATGATATTGGCCTTAATTTCTTTGCTGCAACAAGTAGCTCCTGCCTAGGCATCTTTATAAAAACATCAGACACACCTCATCTTCCATAAAGTGTTGAAAAAATTAAGTAGAAAACACAAAAAAGCATAGCAAACAAAGATTATTTGTGGAAAATTAACCCTGTTATAATAAAAGCCTTGTCTGAAAAAGGATTACCAGAGCTTGCACTTCAACTAATAGATTTATTTTTCCCAAAAGACTTATTTTTTTTCCCTTTTCCTCTTTTCATGCTCGGCCAGAGTAGGTGATTCACATTTTCCCCAACTGTCTCTTGTCCCCATACACAGAAGAACATCATCACAAGAAGCCCCTTGAGAAGAATTCCGAAGTCCATATTCAAAGCACTTGGATTAACAAAAAGAAAAGTGACAAAATGGTTCTGAAGAGAAGTATATTTGTTTGCAAGGATGATGATTTTTGCTAGCTAACACTTATACAACGGTGTGGTTCCCAAAGGGTTCATATAATTTAATAATATAGGGTGTCTGAAAGAGTGCTGGAAGGTGGATACCCAATAGCCCAATGCCACATGCCCCTAGGCACAAGCATAATTGCATTAGAAAGCAGCTCAGCCAAAAATGAAAACAATTAAAGCACAATACTTTTTTTCTGCTTACAGTTAAGAAGGGTGGTTTCATTTTTCATGCATACCCACACCAATAAATGGAAAATAAAAATTCAATGAATGTTGCATGAAAATACAGTAAGGAGATACTGCCATGTCATGTGTACAGTGGAGACGCTACACAGTCAGAACCAAAGCTTTGCCAGTTCACTGGCAAGAGAGGTCCCAGTTTGATCAGTGTTCTTTAACCATTTTGTTAAAACTGCTTAATCAACACTTTTAATACTGAGGGGAGCTGTGAGTTGAAATTCAGGAGGAGCCCAGGCATGGGTAAAAACTCTCTCTGAGAGTGCTCTCTCTGAGAGTTTCTCTTCTCTTCTCCACCCAAGTGTCCAGTGCAAGGCTGAAGTAAAACAACATCTGATTGTGCTGCTCACGGTTAAGGTTAGTCAGAACAACAACTCCAAAATGCAAGACTCAAACGCAACTTCATCACATAAAGGATTCTGACAGAGCCTGGGAAGACAGGGGCCAAGGCAAACACAGTCACTGTCTAAAGAATAAAAAGTATAAAGAACAATCTCTGGTAGAGGAGCAGAGAAATATTAATCACAGCGATGTCCAGGATTTCTTCTGAGCCCTTTAGCCCAAGGAAGTCTCCCAGGCCAATGTTTTGTAGAGAAGCCTCAAGTCTTGCGCAGTATCAATGCTTTCCAGTTTCATAAATACCAAGCACTTTAGCTGATGTCCAGAGATGCCCCACATGATCAGCATCTCTGAAAATCTTGGGAAATGTCTGCCTCCTAATACAAGACACTTCTGAAAATACTGGACTGTTCTTCTCTGCATGTCTGTCTCCCCATATGCAAATTGAGAATGAAAATACTCTGCCACCATTAAGGATAAAAACTTGCAGTTTAAAAAGCTCTTTGGAAAGGGGAAAATAACCAACACTATAAAAAAGAAAAATTGTCATTATTGGTGTTCAGATGTCTCATAGCAATACAGCCCACTTTCAACACCTCTAAGAACTGGCTCTTCCTAAAAAAGGGTAAAAATCATGAATGGCCAAACGATGGAAGACACAGATTTGGTTTAGCGAGAACCACAAACAATTACAAGGAAACCCAAGGTCTTACTACTGCCACTCCAAAGACGTAACTGCCTCGTAAGTATGCAGTGGCAACTTGCCAGCAAGTGCAGAAATTCCTTTTTGCTGCTGAATCACAAAGGCTTGGAGAACTTCTAGGACATTTAATTTCCTGGCAAATCACTTGAACCAGTTACCTATAGAGCATTACCTCACAGCTTCTGACATGCAGTAACTCCTCAAGTCTGCTGTCACACAGAGCTACAGACCTCCCGTTAAAGCACTGAAGAGTATTATCCCCTTCTTTTTCTGCAGTCAACCTTCACCTTTACAGAGATTTTTTTTAACCACTGCTTCCTCCTTCCACCTTTGCTTTGCAGGACAGTGAGCCCAGGCAGCATGGATTGCCTGACATGATGCTTTAGGTGTTGGTCCTACTGTTCCATTACGTGGCAGAGGTTACTGTGCCCATGCTGGGTCTGCCAACCCAGCAGCAACTCCACCACTCTTCAGCACAGCCCCGCCAAGAGCGGATGTGTCCTCCCTGCCTTCTCTTGCCTTTCATCCTGCTTTGCTCAAAACAAGTCTTCTCTCCCTGCTGCCCAACAACCTTTCTCAGCCCCCAGGGTTCAAGGAGAAGCCACATCGTTCATTCCTAGCCCAGCAGCTCCCATTACTGCCCCAGTATGAAAAACTACAACTAACGTACAGCACACACTGTTACCATCACTCCCTTTTCTCTCACAAAGCAGGCACTGCCAATACCAGACTGCTGTGCTTCATGTATCATTCATCAGTTCCTTAATGTGCAAAGCTCTCTGCCGCAGCTCTTTTCTCTGCATTAAAGTTATCTATGGGGGGAAAAAAGTGTCTGTACAACCTCTGCTTGAAATATCAAGACTACAGTTGAATTTCAACGTGTCTGTTGGCTTCTTCAATTTACCATAAAAACAAAAGCATCAGCAGTGTCCCTATGACCACAAGGTCCAGGAGGGGACAGAGCCACAGCAGGCCAACCTCTCCCATAGGAAAGCTGTGGGTAATACTGCCTGCCAAAAAACCAAAATCCTTCATAAAAGCCCTAAGCCTCAAAGTCTTTGCTGTCAAGATATACAGGGCAAAGGAGAGAGCAATGCACTTCCAGCAGCGTGTTCTGTGTTTCTCCAAAGGCTCCAATGAAACAATGGCATCATGCAGAGTTACTGCATGACAGTCCTCCTCATGACCTCTGAACTATTTTTAGCCTTTTTTAAAGCCTCAGATTGCTTTTGGACACTTGCTCACTGCTGTTTTCTACATACCTGTTCCTCCCCAGCCAAAGAGCACACGATCTTCATGTCTGTATGCACAGTCTTCCATTCCCTTCAACTGCAAAAGCCTGGAGCTTCCTCCTGTTCTTCCTTCAACCCCTCTTTCACATCTCTTCTTCAAATACATTTTCTTCAAAAGCCCTACATATTCCATCTCTCTCCTCCCAGCTGCTGCAGTAAAGTTTAGGTTATGGGGTGATGAGAAAAGGGAAGCTTTGTTAAGTCCTCTGTAACCCCTACATCACACCTTAAAAATTCCATCACTCCAGGATGAGCACATAATATATTAAACTATTCAGTATTTATTCACCATAAATAATACTACACATGTCTTACCAGCTGCTGTCAGAAAGCCATACCTGGCTAGGATCTATGTCCTCTGGGACACAGCAGGACAGACTAGTGGTAAATACAGCAGCTCTTCCAGACACTAAAATCTAGTAGCACCAGCACCACTCTGTCAACATTAGACCACACAGACCCCCTGATGCTGCCTTCTCATGCCACCCTGTTGCAGAAGCAGGGCCAAGTTAAAGGAGACTCCTGTTGGAGATCCATGGATCAGAAAGAACTAACAGTTGAGAGAGTAAAGGTACAAAAAAAAGGACCCTATAAAACACACCAGTGCTTCTACCCCTTCCTGATTCAACCAGTAATGACTAGAAACTGGTGTGCTTTCAGCAGTGCAAACCTCTAAATTAGTCTTTTTCAGTCTCTTAATCTGCCCTGGTTCAACCTCCCCTCACCCTTTCCTTTATAAAGCTGGGCCATTTTGGGTCACACTTGACTTTAATATTGATGGGTTTGTTGATGCCAGCTGAGGGCAAGAAGCAAGGCTCTTCCCAAGCTAAGGCAATTTCTCTGTTCCTGCCTCCTGTTGTACAGCCTGTTTCACATTTTCCCTGCAGCAAATAACTGTAAGAAATGTTCACACAGCAACAGGGTGGGATAAAAACCAACACGAAAAAGTAACATGACATCTATTTCTACACTAATGAAACAATTACTTACTAATAGGAACCAAGCAAACCAAGCAGGACGCAAAGGCAGGGAAACATCTTCTAATAAAGCGTCCTGCTCACTCAAGTGGTAAAGAGAAGTGTGGCTTTAGAAGGGTAAAACAAACATTTACAGTAAGTTGTAAGAGAGCTCACCAGTTCGTGAGGTTTTGCCCTTGTCTTGATACTTCTCATTCAGGCCATGGTTACAGTTCAGTTTTATGTCCAGAATGCAAGAGCTTACTGCCTTCTTCCCTCCTCAGCAACCCCACAAATTCAAGTGGGGGAGGCCAGACAAGAGCCTAACAAACAGCCAAACTCTCTTCTCCAAGCTCTCTTCCCCTTAAAGGGATGAGAGAGGCCCTCCAGCTGCTATAGTGAGCTGTGATGAGACACAGCTGCCCCAAGGCACACAGGTGCTGCAGGGTTGTGCTGCTCCTGAGAGGAGAGTTTTTGCTTCTTATCTTTGCTTAAACCACATGCATTTCAAGAAGGAACCTCGAGTGAAAACTCCACTCGAGAAGAGATTTCAAAAACAGTGAAGTCATGTATATTACCACAAGTGACAAGACAGGACAAGTGGAAATGGCCTCAAGTGGCACCAGAGGAAATTTAGATTGGACAGCAGGAAAAACTGTTTCACTGAAAGAGCTATCAAGCACTGGAACAGGCTGCCCAGGGAAGTGGTTGAGTCACCATCCCTGAAGATATTTTTAAGACCTGGTGCTTAGGTACATGGTTTAGTGGTGGACTTGATGATCTAAAAAGTCTTTTCCAACCTAATGATTCTATGGAAGTCATAAACACCTGCATGAGGAGTATTTGAGAGGCTGGCCCTACTGCACAGGGCTGTTCCAGGCATGGGAATGAGCAGATGGGAGGAGTTTGACCCTTTGGACCCACTGAGCTTTGCTCAGTACTGAGCATGAAGAAAAGCTGATTTCTTTGCTGCCAGTCGCCTTGAACCTGAAGGATGGAGATGCCACCTAGAATGGTCCATAGGAAAGAAAAAGTGTATTGCTTTATAGGCAGATGGTCTAAGCCTGGGACTGGATCTAGGCTGAGCATATGGTCCCCATTACATATGTAAGAACCAGATACTGCCTACGGGGAGAAAGGTGACTTAAGCCAGACTAAGAATACTTCAATGCCACTGAGTGATTTCGTGCCCCGTGGAGGTAGAGTTCAATTTAGGCAATTATCTCATGTGCTCCCTACCAACTGCTCTCCCTCAATGATGATGGGCTACAGTCCATACTAATAAAGACAATGGAAGTGATCTGGACACTGGAATGATTCCAGAAATAAATTCCCACCTCCCCAAAGGCTGGAACAATCTAGCAAAGAATGGTATCACACAGCACATATGGCATGCCAGGAGGGGAGAGCTGGAGTCAATCTATTTCATTACCTACAAAGGATAAAAGAAAAGGAGCAAGAAGAAGCTTGTTAGAAAGGCACAAAAGAACATTTCATGTTGTTTAGGATAACCTACTAGGCAGTGCAGGTATGATGTAAGCAGTGTCTCTGCATCCCCTCTTTCCCCTAAAAAAACCTGACATTTTTGGACAGTAAGAAAAGTTACCAGTTCCTTCAAGCATAGACTGAAATAGAGATACTTGCCTGATTCTTAAGAGGAGTTTTGTTTCTATTGCTGATAGATGCTAAGTTACACACATTGCTTCTCTATTCAGACCAGAATTCTAAAGGTCAGACAAGGTTCCAGATCTCTATAGTTCTTTTTGCCTCTACCAGGCTTTAAGAAAGCTACAATGCCTTTGGCTCTGCCTGAGTGCGTATGTGCAAGTGAAAACAAGAGGAGACGGTACATCTGAAACTGGAAGGTAAGTGACAAAAGCTGTATTAACTTGCTTTGTGGCAAATTGGCCAATTTCCTTTTCCACCATGTCTGAACGCCGTAATGCCAGGAGAACAGCAAGAGCACACAGAGATCATACCAGACTTAGATGCAGGAGGGAATCAATGTCCATGTTCTGCCCTGGCCAGCCACGAGAGGCGATGCGGCAGCCAGCGGGTGAGCGTCCGCAGGGCTCCGGAATCAGTGCTCACCTTGGACCAGAGCTCGCTTCCACCAGCTGCTCTGCAATCGTGGGACATCTTGCTCAGATTTGCTTTCCTGAGCTATTCTGTGCCCTTACATGCCCAGTCTTTAGAATATAATTCTAATTATCATTCTCCTTTATTTATATATATACAACTCCCATTCCTAGAGCCCTGCAATCATGGGGGAGACAAGGCTTAGGATCTGAGCTTTATCTAAATTTAACCTGTTCTGAAGAGGGGGCCCTAGCAAGTGCTACAGCTTTGTCTTGCTGATTTCCCATTGCATTTCCAGGTTTACATAAAGGTGCCTCAGTGGAAACTGTAATCTACTACTCCTAAGTCCTGACCTATAAAATTTAGTGCTTCATAATTCATGTGCCTTTTTCCCAGAATCCCCCATCTCTGTGTTTTTCTTTAAAAAACCCTATCATGGAAAAGAAATACATTTAGCTGGATCGTACCTAGTTCCGCGAGGTTGGTACTAAGTCCTAAGGGAGAATAGCTTGTTCATTTTTTTTGCTGAGTGTAAGTTACATTAAATATGCTGGACCTGTACAGGTTTCTGCTAAGATGCCTCTGTAAAATTGAAATTCACTTGTCTTTTGAAAGGCTGGAAATGTTCATGAAGCGTAAATCATCTCACTTCATCACTGACCCCACAAACCTCATATATTATATAAACATATGGATATTAAAATTATACAAAACTTTTAAAGTAAGTGGTATCTGCCTTTGAGACACTGGGCAGGTAAATTACAGACTAATAGACTAAGGAAAAGATCTGGGGACCATTAGTTATATGGTGCAATGAACATCAAAACCAGAATAAATTAAAACTGAGGTAATTTTAAAAACTGGATACTGTCCAATTTCTCTGCAAGAAAGTCAAACAGAACAAGGGCACTAGAACAGTGTCCCAGTGGGAACTGAAAGCAGAAGAGGTTTGGACACAGAACTTGCATTTAGTTTATTATTTTGTTGGTACTTATCCTGTCAATGTAACTTGGCTTTCTGCCTCCTCATATTAGAACAGCACAACTTTACAACCCTAGTGCTTTGCCCTGTCTCTAGGGATCCCTTGCAAACATTTACACCCTCCTGAGATCTAAAAGAACACATAAACTTAGGGCATGCAGCTTTTAGAGGTGACAAAGGTAACAAAAAAGGAAAATGCAAAACTTTGGTAATACTGATCTTGTTTTTTGCTAAACTCTTAACATTTCCAAGCAAATGCAGACACTAATTGAATGGATTAAAGGTGTAATGTATTTGCAGTTATATATATATATATCCATATGCAAACTTGTGCATACCCCATGTTGAGTGTAGGGTCCTGAAGCAAACAGGATGGCATTTAGATCAGGGCACCCTGCCCAGCCCTCCTGTGATGCCCACTGCAGGCACTGAGCTACTGGGGTTTAACTGGTCCTTGAGCACTGAACACCATTTTGAATTTCTCTGTCCTCGCAGGATTTGCTTGATACTTAACCCTGCACACTCGTATTAATTTTGCTGATTTTTGTGCTTGAGTTGCTGGGGGAATTACTGAGCATAAGGTCAAAGCTGTTTCACATTTTGCAGTATAAGGAGCTTTATCCCTTTCCACCTTGCCCTTTAGTACTGCCATGTGGCAGAAGGCAGGGACGGAGATAAGGATTAACTTCATTTAACGTGATATTTAATGTGTGAAAAGTTCCCAAACCTTCTTTTTACAGACAGTTCTGCAAAACAGACCAAAGGACTTTTAAAATAAAAAAGTCAGGCTTTTTTAAAAATATAAAATAGAATAGTTAACATTTAAACTAAAGAAAAAAATCAAAAAAAGACTACTGTAAATGGAAGAGAAATGAAAATGGGTTAAAACCCATACTCTCTTCACCCATGGTCTCCCTGTGAGCATGTCCTCGTCCTCAAGCTTTATTCCTGCCATCAGTCACTTTCTGCAGCAAACAGTGCCCACTTTGTAGGAAGTCCTTAAGGAACACGGTCTTTAGGGAGTTTTCTCTGTCCCCTGAGCTGCTGCTCTCAGTTCCCTGCAATGCCTCTCCTGTCTCCCCTACTCAGTGTCTCCCAAAGTCACTTCCCCTGTTCTTTCTCAGCTGGTGTCCAGGGAAGGTGTGATTTCTCTTCCATGCTTGAGGGTTTCCCCTGACTCAACCACCCCATTTACAGGAACATGAGCGAAATAGTTGAGGCTAAACAGGTCAAACACAGCCTGTCACAAAGCATGATTACAGACTGTTATCCTGAGAAATTATTGGAAAGTCTTGACCGCTTCATTCAAACAACTGTCAAAAGTCTGCTATGCAGCAGACAGCATTCAGGGGTGGGGTTTTTGCAAACAGAAATAGAGTGAAAATCCAAATAAATGTCATCCATGGAATCTGAATTTACCATCATCTGGTGCCTTCATTTTTAATGATGTTTATAGTCTATGACAACTCTATTCCCCAATGAGCACTGCTTAGGCCTCGCCTCTGTGACCTTCTCCTTTAGTTTAATAACTCTGCAATTTATGGCAGAAATAGGTTGTACTGCTGGCAACCAGCATGGAAACTTAGAAGCCCAGTGCTGAGCCCTGCTACCAGATATCCTGTCCCAGAGTTGCTGATGGACTCTGCTAACTCACTCTGTCCAGCACATGGAGGTCACAGACTGTGACGGTCACAGCCAGAAGCCGGTGCAACTTCATGGGACTCAAAATGCAACCTCACATTGAAACCTTTCTCTTCTCACAAGGCCAAGGAGGAGAGAGGAACAATCTGCCTTTGCAGTATGTCTCACCACGCAAGAAGCTTTAGATGAGGCAATACAAAAGCTGAGAAGCCTTTTCTGGGAAAACGATGCCATTGCTGCAACGTGATTGCTTTTACGAGCTACATGGCACTTTTGACTCAAAAAAGCATTTAAGCAGAGGCAAGGGTCCAGACTGAAATGGTAAGAGAAACAAGTGAGAATGCTTAAAACACAGCAGTATCTTTATTCCAAATTGCCAGGGGAGGAAAGGAGGACTGTCAAGCACAGTGCTAGGCGCAGTGATACCAGGAAACCCTACTGTCTGGCCCGGTGAGAGAATCTGTTTACTTTAGGTATTATATTTTCTTCGTGTTAGATCGGTATGTAATACTCTGCGTAGGTTAGCATATGTAATCCAAAACTACTTTTCTCCTCATCTGCAGATTCAGTGAAGCTTGTAAAGGATTCCATAAAAGTAATTTTAAATATTCATGCAGCGTTCATCAACCATGTGTCCCAGTAAACCTACAAGGACAACTCTGGGCTTTCTAGGCAACTCCTCTTCAAAAACAGAACTCTTGCATGCAAGCATTCACCTGTGTGCTGCAATGACAGCATATGCTGCTGCTTGCAACACTAAACATCATTCAAAGGAATAATCTTCATGCTACTACCACAAAAGCACACACACTGTGAACACCTTCTCCTTTCTCCTAGAGCCAAGCGGAGAATAGACCTCAGTTATCCTCTTCCCTGAAGCGCCTTCTCAAACAGCATCATTTTAACACCATCTCCCCCTTTTGTGCATTCACTTCCAAAAAACACCCTGCAAAGATATTCCCTGACTCCTAACAAGACTTACTTTGTCAAGCTTCATTTTCTGTTGAAAGTTGGAAATGTCAACATTGTCCTGCATGTTATCTCTACTGCCTTGCTGTAGAGAGAAAAGTATCTCCCTTGTGGACAGAATTACATATTCTCAGCCTGACAGTAACAGATATCACTGTGCTGCATCGAGTAAATTACATCAACTTGAACTAGACAAGAGATGTATCCTGAAATATGAAAAAAGGCAGCCACATCTTTAGACTTTGTTCAAAAACATTTTCCTTAAATCACAATAGGAACACAGAGAAAGGAGAGAGAAAATTCAACAGGATGCCAACTAGGAACCATGATTTGGATCTTCTGCTCTGCATTGGACTTGCTACTAGATAATAGCTGTCCAAAAACTACTTCAGCCTGAAGATTCGCAGTCTTATATGTGGGGGGTTTAAATTTTAATTTTATTTTGACATGTCTTTACCATTTTGCTGCTGATTTCTTTTCCACCAGGTCTGGTCATTTTCTGTGGCCCGATCTGAAGCCCACTGAAGTCTGTCTCATGATACTAGAACGCTCTGTTAATCCATGAGATGCAGAGGGGAGAAAACAGCCCATGCAATGTAATACATGGAAACATTTTACTGAACTGTCCGTACACAAAATACAGAACAAAAAAATGTAGCAACCTGTTTCATATACTCTATGAAACTATATGAAACCTCTTCAACTATACTAAAGTCAATGCTTCTCCATTTCTATTGTTAGTATCAGATAATTCTTGTTCTTCATAAAGATTTGATAATAAAACCAATAACTTACCAGAAAAAAACATTACGAAGAATAAGCATTTGAAATTAAGAGAAACCACAACCAGCGAGATTTCAGAAACAGCTGACTACCTCTTTGGTCTCAGCCTCTATTTTTCTACCCTCCTCAGTCTTGTATAATAAGATTTAAAGGTGCATTTGGCATTAACTGCTCCTTCAGGTCTTATCTGCAGATGAAAAGCTGCTCTTGAGACAGATATTACCAGTGTTTAATTCACTAGTGAGGAAAAGCTTCCACGTATTTTGTGACTCTTCAGAATTGTGTGGATAAGGCCTCTCATTTTCAATAGCTCAAGTTAAAAACAGTAACTGCACGGTTTTCTCTACATCTACAAAAATACTTGTCTTGTACAAGTGCAGAAAATGTCCTTCCTCTCCTCACTAGCCCCATACCAGGAGAAGAACAGAGAAAAAAATTTAAAAAGAGTATTTACACATTCAATCAAAATTATTAAGTAGGCTCCATATGGTAAGGAACATTAATGTCAAGGGCCATTCTGTCTAAATATTCTTGTTCTAATAAAATCACATTTGATTTAATATGCATTGCTTTAGTACAGGAGACTGTGAGGGGTCAACCAAACACACTCCTAAGCAAAGTATAAATGGTCTGGATAAACGAGATTGAAATTTAGTCTTAAAGCAAGCAAAGGAACTAAGACACCATCACAGTCCAACTTGATTCAATCTTTCATCAAATACAAAGAACTTAATCTCAAGCACAGGACATTTGTTAGCACTTCAATAAGTTTTTTGATTATTTAAAAGATGGTACTTCAGGGTTTTCAATCTGGTTACAATAGTTTCAGTCTGATCTGGTTGTTCCAATGACCAGAAGCCTCAATTAATCTGTTTTCTTAATAACTCCATCCCTTTCCAGCATAGCACACTGGGCCTGGTACTCATCCCTACTACATTATTTAAATTGATGTGGAAAAAAAGGGAGTAATTAAAATTTATGTAAAATACTGTAACGGAAGAAGGAAAAAACCACATGCTTCCCTTTTGTTATTCCTCCCCCAATACAGAATTTGAAATTTGCCTGACTGCTTTGCTTTACACCCTCATCACTGATGACTCTGGGCCTGCACAGATCTGGCAATAATGCTATGAATTAGCAGTCTATGCCTGTACCAAACTGGAGCTGAGAGGTGGGGTGCAGAGACATAAAATAAAGCTGTTCTGGGATATTTTCAATAATACAGTCTTGTGGCAGCAAGGAAAACTTCTGTGTAATTTAGTAGACCGATGTACCAAGGAAATATTTTTGGGGACAAACTGTAATACTCCTTTTGCAAACTCCAGCCACTGCCAATCCAAGTCTGGGATCTGTGATGAGGTGTTTGTGTGCTTGTGGTTATGTGAACTGTTCCCAAACCACGGTACACAAACAGGAATCAGAATGACCATCTTTTCCTCTCGAGAAGACTGAATATTGCCTGAACAACTCCTAACCATCTGCCTCTGCACAGGGCCTGATATGGAGTCAAAAGCTATTTGCAATCACTGCTGCTGTCACTGCCACATGGTAGCCCATAATCTCTGCTTTTGGTATCTCACCAAACCCAGTATGCAAAACCCCAGGCTATACTGTTAGTACAGTGGGATGCAATAAGAGGATATCAAAGATTATGAAAGGATTTCAGCAGCAGCTCCTGACCCTTGAAAGGCAGAATTAGGTTGAGGAGAGGTTGGTTATGTTGCCTGGGATGAACAGCAGGATGGAGACAGCTACTGCACGCTGAAGTAGCTGCCCAGGCAAACGTGATACAGAAAAATGAGTGTACTGTGGTGAGGCATAGACAAGGTCTGAATAGGGAAAGTCCCAGAATTTACAGGTAAAGAGGCTGATTCCTCTGCTGCTCTGAAAGGAGTCTTTCTTCCGTCTCCAGCATCAGAAGTCCAGAGCTGTATAAGATAGGATGTCAGTGTCCTCTGGAAGCTCACTTGCCCAGATTCTTACTCATCTACAATTAACCAGTTTAGCAGTAGCAAGCCAACGCCTGTACTCTGCAACAAGCGGTTTACAAGACGATTGATTGTGAATTATCATCCAGTGATCCTAAGCAGACCTAACCCAACCCAGTACCTTCTTCAAGAGAGCAGGGGTTTTTATACTCTCTTGGTTTGCCAACAAGGCCACTGCACCAAGATCAATAGCAAAGACTGCACTCTTCACAACACAAATCAAATCTTTTATAGTCCTTGGCCTCAGGACAACAAAATTTGCAGATTTGCAGCTCCCTTCCCATAAATGGAATCAAACCCAAGAATGTGTAGCCCTGATATCTGGAAAACGATTCTTTGTAGTAGTTCCACTGTGGAAAATCCTTATCTGCAGGAAAAATTAAGCAAATCAAAAAAAGTACCATTATCCCACTCCCATCACAACTGCTGTGGAAAAATGTCCAAGAGCATATACTTACAATACAACTGAATGTATAATGTCAGGTAATAACCTCTCCAGTTGTGAGTTATTTATATGTAAAGTTGCCACAGTAAAGCATCACATTATTTCTGCTCTATTTCAGTATTCACCAGCTAATGCAGAGGTGACAGCATCAGAACAAATCCCTGAAAAGAGCAGGACTGAGGGAAGCAAAGTTCGTATCACTCGGTGCTTTGAGAAAAGCCCTTACCTCAGCCAAAACACAAGTGAACCAGGGCTGAATTATGGCACTGTGTACAAGTTCTTTGAATTAAATCGTTCTGCCACAAATATTTGGTTGGTCAGATGATTTCAGGCTTTGAAGGGACATTGTTATATAAGAACATAACAGTCCATCGATTTTAGGAAAAGGAGAGGTATTACAGGACAAAACAGAAAGAATAATACAAACCCTGTGGGCTGAAAGTTTTCAGGGAACACTGGGTTACAATTTAGTCATATTCATGTCCGTTGGAAACATTCCATTCAACTAGGAAACCCCTCTAAGCAGCACCTGTTACCACTGATAAAGGGGAATGTATTCACTATCCTTTAAATAAAAAAGGCCATTTGTATTACCCTTCTTGAATGCTTTTCCTGTATTGCCATTACAAAGAGAAAGTACAACAGCTTTCCTACTGTAAGGCTGCTCACTATTGTCGGTACCTTTTCAAGGGAAGAGAAAACTGATACAAAAATACAGTGAATACACAGTAAACTCAATCTCAGGCTCCTATAGTTATTGGGCACATACTGATAGGAGATAACACTAAATGGGAGTACTTTATAAAAGGTAATGTAATAGTAGCAGAATAAATATAGGAACTGTTTATTATCAAATCTGTTTTTTTCTTTCCTATTAAAGAAATACTGCATTGTCTCTCTCTTCCAAATGAAACTGCCACCACAGAATTCCCCTTTTTAACAGGATTTTCCCCCATCAAGCTTTTCTGATGGGTGTCCTTGAAATGCTGCAGAGGCAAACTGCAGCACTAAAATGATCACTTGGTAGCTTGCTGATGTTTGCTGAATCTCTCTCTCTGAGCCAGCTCTTGCTTTGTTTTCTTCTCCCTCTTACAGTGATCTCATGCAGCATAGGTATCTCAGAGACTGACATGAAACTGCAGTTCCAGTTTCTTTTCCCTCAAGACAAAGAGAGGTATTTGCTTGAGATAAACTTAAATACTGCACCCAGCTTAACTCCACTGCAGTTCAGTTGTGAAAGCAAGTGCACTTGCATATCAGAGAGTTAGGATGCTCCAGCTTTGTTTCACACCAGAGCGAAGTCTAGAAAGGATTCAAATGTTCCAGAAATCTGAAGTTCTCCTCTCTCATTTGCACTGCACAAGCTCTGATAGTGTAAAGTGAGAAGGGCAAATCACTTGTATTCCTTAAAAGAAATAAGCACAGATTTTGCTTCAATTCTTTTACAGTAGCTATGGTTAGGTCTTACAGAAAAACTGATGCACTCTTACTGCTTACAGGTGCTTATTAGGAAATGGTTTTGCCCCCGAAAAGATGTTAATATGACTATGCTATTTACCTGCTCCCTGAATTTACACCGAGCTTAGAACAACAACAAAGAAAAATCTCCTTGATTCTTTGCAATTCAACTGTAAACAATAACTGACCAAGCCGAAATATTGCTGGAAAATCTGTCCATCAAATATCATCAACTTATCTACTTGCCTAGTTACATCCTCCTACTGGACAACAGAAGATAAAACTTCACTTTTCAGAAACCAGCCAGCCACCATGGCATGTACTAGTCCTTACCATGTACTCCTAGACCTACCAGATACATAGGCAGCAAAGAGAACGAGGAACCCACATCAGTGTCTTACTCTGGTTTTCACCAGCGAAGCTTTCAGGACCATCAGGCCCATTTCTTTGTGCTTCCTCGAAGAGGCAATGTAGACACTAAAACAGAAATGGTCCTGAGGCATGTTCTGAATATGTGACAGTGTATGTGGCCCAATATACAAGTTTTATTTGCCCTTGTTAAGGATGACATACGTAACTTGGTGTGGATATAAAACTTTAGCCAATAAAACTTGTGGCCATAAAGTTTTGCTAATAAAAACCTTCTGTGCTATATTGTCAAATATTTTTTCTTTCTCTAATTATACAGAAATACAGTAATGATGAGCAGGTAGATTCAGACATTAGGCTAGGCCAGTATGAGTTGTTTCTAACTGCGGTACATCACAAGATATAAACCTGTCCAAATCTGACTGGCAGTAATTTAGGAAGGCTTAAAACTTATCATGGCCAACAGATCTATGATTATCACAGAGGAGTTATTGCCTGCTGTGTAATTAGTTTGTTCTCACCGAGCTAGCCCATGGCTTACAGGCATTTTGCAGTGTTGTAAAACACCCTGGAGAAGGATGACTATTGCAGATGGAAAAGCACTCTCCGTTGCAACACACAGGCCGGGAGAGCTCCGTTAGCCCTCTGTGCCTAATGCCTTCAGAGTTGAAGAACCTGCTTTACACATCCTGCTGCCTCCACTTGGTGTTTTATGTGCACAGCTGGCTAACGACCGTGTTGTATTATGTATAAAACCATTTACTGTGATATGCTTGTGCTGCTAATATGCTGTAGAGTATTTTTGCTTTGTTTAAGGGGCAACTCTGGGAAACATAAATGCTGGATGGTACAAAAACAAGGGTAATTCCAGTCCAGACTGCAAGAAGAAATCCACAGAGTGGCCAAACATTTCCATCTGCTCAGTGAACAAAGAGACTTTCATGCCTCAATTTATGCCTTCTGCTGTCAGCAGTGAGTAAGGAATCTTCCTTGCATTTGTAAGGGGCCATGTTGCAGAATGCTGCTTAGCAGTGTTTTCCTTTGGTGGCTTCCATGCTCCTTGTCCCTCAGTCTGTGCCCAAGGCTTTGAGGCTGTTTTGACTTGTTCTAGCTCCTCTGCAACTTGCCTCAGAGAAGGTGCTGCTCTGCTGCACCAAAAGAAAGCAGTGGTCAGAAGGTATGAATTAGGTTTTGAGAGTTTGGTGCTGACCATTTCACTCTCTTCACTACAATTTCTAATTACATCCAACTTTTTTCCCCGTTATTTTACTGGTTTTGTACTTTCACTGATGCATCTCTAGAGTGGCTTGAAGAGCCTGTTAGAGACTTCAAAAAGCACCACAAAGGCACCTTAGAGAAGGCTCCCAGTGACCTTATTCCTTAAGATTAAAAAAAAAAAAAGGTTGGTACTGAAGATGTGTGGGTCTGCCAGCATACAAATGCAGTGCAGTTTTCTTGCTCACAGTTAACTTCTGAGTGGGAGTTCCAGGCCATTGCACTGTTAGGACCAAGCAACATAGAATGAACTGCACTTGGTAAAACTTCCTGGCTGTTTCCTTGCCTTCCCCTCATCCATATTCTTTCTCAGCAGGATTGTTTTCCAGGATAACAGGAGTGATGGAGGAGCTCTAGCTTCCTGGAGTGGCCAATCTGCTACATCACTGATACCAGAAACATGACTCAGCCCACCTCCCTGTTTTCTATATCCAGCGTGTTTCTGAACTTTGCTGCTGAGGGATACTGGAACTAGCACCACAATATGGAAACGCACCGCATTGGGTGACTAACATCAAGGCTTAGTTTATGTGAAATGCTTCAGCCCCTTATTCACACTTTAATGAACAAAAGATGTCCAGGTACTGTCAAATGCCCAGGTACTCCCTACCAGCCTTTTCATCCCTTGCTATCCTGCATCCTCAATGCCATTTGCAGAACTGACAAGGGCAGTGATTGACTGCAATAATCACAGGATGTTAAAGCTTGGAATGGACCTTAAACATCATTCAGTTCCAAACCCCCTGCCATGGGCAGGGGCACCTCCCACTAGACCAGGTTCCTCAGTGCCTTATCCAACCTGGACTTGAACACTGCCAAGGATGGGGCATCCACAATCTCTCTGGGCAAACTGCTCCAGTGCCTCACCACCCTTACCTAGCCTAAATTTCCCCTCTTTCAGTTTGAACCCATTACTCCTTGTCCTATCTCTACAGTTCCTAACAAAGAATCTCTCTCCAACTACCTTGCAGGCCCCCTTCAGATATTGGAACATTGCTGTGAGGTCTCCACACAACCTTCTCCAGGCTGAACAACCCCAGCTTCCTCACCCTGAGCATTGCAATGTGCTGCACATAAAGGCCATTCAACAGTTTCAACAATTTCATTCAGAGGGGAGCCGCCTGTGAATGTTTCTGCAGAGAGAGATAGACAGAGAGAGAGAGAGATACACCTTCAGGTCCCTGGATTCATGCAGCCTTCCAGATAATTATGCTCTGCTTGGATTAATTTGTTCAACATTTTTTCTACTGGCTTGGGCTGCTGATAGATCCACTTTGTTCTTGAAAAATATAAAGGTGATATTCTCCTGCTATAGTTCTGCAGAAGCAGGAGTGGGTTTACAGACTAGAATCCCAGAGAATACAGTGGGAGATACAGCACACTGCAGCCTGAATCACTGGTTTACAGGTCTGCCACAAAGACGACTTTCTCAGGAAGCTGCAAACAGAAAGAATGTCTGGTTTGTGTTAATCCTTATCAGGGGAAGACAGGCTTAAATGAGTTTGTTTACAACAGTGTTCAAGTTTGCTAAAGTATTTTAGTAAGTAGGTAAAAAGAAGAGGCTGTCAAAAATCTATTTTTCCTTTGATGGAGGAAGGAGGAGAAAATCTAAATTAAAATAGGTTATGTTTTCATACACAGAATATAACACAGTGTGAAGAGTTGTGATATTTTTCTACGAATGACATTCATAGAAGCAGGCTACACTTTATCGTATTACTCTGCCTCTGAGGATAGGGGAAGCTTGTCATAATTTTTTTTGGTGGTGTGAGCAGTTTTTCCATCGAGTTTCCTCCCTCACTGATCCTAACCTGTGTAAGAATCACTGTGAGTGTGCATCCATAATCAGGACACAACCAGCATTAACAGGCAAAACAAGTTAAGAGACAACAGGAAAAATCCAGAGGGTGGATACAGCACTTGTTTTGGATGCATGTTTTGTATCTCTCACTACACTTATACACACTGCACGCTTACATATACTTTTGGGCTGTGACAATTCATCCCTAAAGAAATGAAGATCAATGCTTGAGTTAAAAGTAAACTTTTGCTAGATTTTTTTCAGGAGACTCTAAAGCCATTGTTCTTTGTAATATTTTATTTATGGAGGTGTTCTGGTGGTGCAGTTTGATTTTCTTGGCTCTGTATTTTACTATCTCACCCATGTGAAAGTAGACATTGCTCGTACACTGATTAATGAATTGAAAGTTTCTCTAGTTACACCGCTGTTTAACCAAGCACTTCTCTTTATTCCCTACTGATGATCCCCAAAGGTCCCCTCAGCAATTCACAAACAGCGCCGCTACACTGACATTGCCCTCACTGGGCTCTTTCCTCTCTCTTCCACCAGTCCTTAAGAAATGCTAGTTGTAAGGTCTATACAGAAGCTAGAATCCAGACTAGGTCTGTCATCTGCAGGACATGACTGAAGCAAAAGCTTTTCTAGGAACAATATTAAGTGTCTACTAAGTGCTAGAGTAAGTAACTGACAAAACACAAAACTGTTCATTCCAGTATTTTGAGCTTTTCCCTTTATGTTAAACGGTAACATAAAGGCAATCAACATAAAATTTATGGGGCAGTTACCAGCCATTTGGTTTTCTATGTACTTATTGTGGATTCAGAATGGTTTTGACAGCAATGGCTGTTACTGCTTGAGAGACACTGCAAGTACCAGGATTACGGCACTCTGTAATGCCCAATGCTGATTATTGCACAAGTGAGACACCTCTTCTACCACACATGAAATATTTTATACAGCCACAGCTGGAAAATTACTTTATATTCTGCTGTAAATATGAAGAAAATATCACTTGGAGAATCTTCTAAGATAAAGATGCCTGAGCTGAAGCAAGCATTTTGAGAGCCAGCTGTAAACAGAGGTTGTAACTTTCTTGACTGGTACACAAACACTTGAAATTCCTGCAAGCTAACTGCAAGAGAGGATTAGAACTCAAAGAAGGGCAGGGAGTCTATAAAATACATCAGTGTTATGGCAGACATTGTTCTATGAGTCCCTGAAGACACTTTCATCTCCTATGAGCTGTATTACTTTGTTGTATTTAACATGATACTGCATTGAAGAGTTTTCTCAAGTGAAGAACATTTGTAACTTAGGATGCTCCGTAACTAGAACTTTGTGCCAACAAGGAACTAGGTCAGGTCATCAGATTCAGGCTGAATGACATGCTTAATGCACTTTGTCCTATTCTTTTCAAATTAAATATTTATTTAACTGAAGGATGATAGGGATTTGCTTTTCTTTGATCTTATTTGGAACATAGTGAATGCATACAGTGAAGACAAAATGACGGGATGCCAGAGTAAATTACTATATCCTGAAACATTAAAACGTGCCCTTAAAATCTGAGTTTTCCAAGGCAACCAGATCTTATCCTCTCCTCTGCACATTTTATTTACATAGGATAGCTGGCATTTATTTTCAGCAAAACATTCTGTGCTAACATCAAGTCAGCTATAGTGTAATGTGTGTGTACATATATATGTATGTTCAGTATACCTTCACTCTAGACAAACTCAATTGTGCTGAGAACCACTGCAGCTGGCACACAAACTAAGTAATAAGAAGCCTGATCAGGTACTGACCAGCTACACTACATTATTTCTGTGAAGCATAAAACACTCTCAGCACAACAGGCAGATGTTCAAAGTTAATTCTTGAATTAGAGTCCCGAGCAGGCGATGAGCTAATTTTATGGTGGTTTATCTTCAGTACACCATTTCACTGAATTCAATATGGCTGTGGACAACTATTTCAATACAGATGAACTTAAATGACTAAGGTTCACCTAATGTTTGACTTTGCTATATTGAGAACCAGGAGTGTGAACCAGCAGATACCAAGTTGAATTTACAATTGTTTCAGCAGGGACTGAAAAAAAAAGGTTTGGAATAGGAAGTTCAGGTATGAATTCTGATACGGTCTTTTCTCCTTTGACCCACACCCTATTTACGTACTGTTGGCAGCTCCCCTTCTCCATCAGTGACCCAGAAAATTAGAAAAACAGGTCACACACAGAAATGCTGGAGGAACTTAATAGTTTAGAAAAGAGATGACTCATGGGGAAGACGATCACAATCTATAAATATCTTCAAGGCAATAGCATAAATGTATAAATGAAAGATGGGAATTGTTCTGTCTCAGAAGTTGGTAGGTAAGTTGGCAGTACAAGGAAAAGAATAACTGGTAAGTGAACAGCATCTCCAGGGATGCTGGCTAGGAACCATTACTGTAAATACTCAAGAACAGGTAAAATCGATACTTGTGGTGTAAGAGGCATTGAGAAGACCTGCAAGACCCCTGGAGCTAGACTAGATGCTTCCAGTTTCTGGTGCTATTTTTGCTATCCATGGCATTATGGTAAGGTCTAGAGAGATAAAAGATGACACTCACCAAGGTAAATGTGGCTGCTTAAATTACAATTATGTGTAAGCAGGTGTTTCATTGACTCAGCACCTAACATCTCTTTACTATCGGCGACAGCTTTTACAACATGCTAATGTAGAAGGTACTACACACCACTGATACACATTCACAGTTGCTAATTATACCATTAATAACACCGAACCTATCTGCTGCTAATCTTGTTGATATAAATAGTATTATTAATTCCATCAGGTGTCAGCAGTGATGTTGAATGACACAGTCTGCAGTCATCTCCCTGAATGACTCATTAGGCTCACAGAGAAGGACCTTCTTCCGCAGCCACACCTGGCCTGCCTCAGGCATTAATGGCTCAGATGTCTTCACTTCCCATCAAACAAATAGCTGGTGAAGTGCAGTGACATATTTTTATTAAATTTGAAAAACAAATCAGAAAACCCTCCAGCACATCAAAGTTAGGACTGCAATGCCAGACAATAACAAATTGCCTGTTGCACTTCAGGTTCCTCTGCAGTGCACATACACTGGGATGCACTGCAAAAAACCCGTGTTTCCATAGGAATTATAACTCATTTTGTCACTCTGTAGTTACTTGGTAGTTCTTCTCAACCTCCACATTCAGTTCACTGCACGACATCTTGTTTCTGTACACCCATAAACCCTAAATAACTGCATTACACTTTCAGGCCTTTATTTTTTACACTAGCTAGCACCAGAAATTTTTTTGTTTGCCTCAATATTCCTAAAACATTTGGCATTCTTACAGTCTTTTTCTGGCAGACATGAAACTAAAGCTAGCCACGAGTAAAGCCGAAGCAGCTAAAACTCTACATTTAAGGAACAAACTTGAGTCCCCTGGAGTGTGATATTTCCAAAGTACTTACCATTTTTATGGCACCCCACACATGCAGAGCACAGATCCAAGCCTCATGCCTACAGCTGGGAATGCTCAGCATTTATGCAAATCTGGCCTAACACACATCCTACCAACTACCTGCATAATTAGGAATATGCAGCCCATGCTTGGAGTATTTTGGCATTGCACATTTGACACCCCCTGCCTGTCAGCAATCCCTGGCCACATTCACTGCGTAGTATCTAAACAAGATAAGGCCTCTACCAAGATCAGACTCAATCCCTGCAGCGTCCTACAACTGTCTGGTGTATGAGGAACAAAACAGAATGTCAGCACCTGATTCAGCACTCTGACACAGTGCATGAGCAGAGAGAGGGTGAGTTAAGACTGCAAAGACAATGAACCAGAATTCCTGTGTCTACTATACAGGTGGGTTTCACCTATCAACTTCTTACATGAGTGCCACTTTTGAAAAAAGTGAAGTAAGCATATTTTCCTAGGTAATAATGTAAGAAACATCCTAAATAGATTCACAAAAGCATTATCCTACAGTTTCCTGCAATTCTTTAGAAACCCACAAACTTCAAGGTGGCATGGTAAACACACGAGGATGTGGGGGTTTGGCAAAACCCATATATGCCTCCTGTTCCCTATTTAAAAATTCTGAGATAAGTATGATCTAGCTCAGCCAGCCAGTGCTTTACACGATACCTGTGACCATTCTATCTCACTGTAATGTAATGAGCACATCAAAAAACTCTTAGCACAGAATTTTTTTTGCTCAGTGTTTATATTAAATCTGGCAAACTACATCTCTGCTTCATCACTGATTCCACCCATGTTTCATCATTGCATAAATGATGCTTACAGTTTTGGTAAGTCAATTTGAGCAGCGATTAGTTTTCCTACCTGTTAAACCTTTAAATATTTGATTTGCAAATGAGTTTGACTTTTCATCCCAACTATTTCCCCATTATTTCATCTATTTTTTGAAAAGGTACATATATATCCCAGAAGATAGCCTTACCAAGCATCATGCAAGTGCAGTTTCTCATTACTGACTTATAATGTGTGTTGCTTTGTTTTTCTATCCTTTAATCTCTACGTTTGTCACGGAAGAAATACAGGACAACCAGTTAAGCCTCACCTAAGGCAGCTGCTAAGGAGCCCTGCTCTAGGCATAGAGGAAAGCAGACAGCTCTTCAAGCCTCACTCTTAGCTTGGCACAGGCTGCCTTCTTGGGCCAGGAGCTTTGCCCAGACTGCAGAGAGTCTTGAATTGCTGCTAACCTAAATAAATGGTCACCATTCAACATGACCTCGAGAAACACTGTGCATATGGGAACAACAAAAGCAACCATACCTGCATCAGGAGAGACCCTCTGCAGGAAGAGTAACTAAGAAAACAACCTGCTGGTTTTAATAGATAATTATTAGCCAACAACTTGCGAGAACAGCAAACTTACAGAAAGGGTAAAACTTCAGCCCTAACGAGACCCAGGGAAGCCATTCCTGGCTCTGTGTGTGCAGCACTGGATAGAACATTATTAGACTGGAGTGCGCAGTTCTGGCCTACACACAACAATGTGGCTGTGGGCATCATAAAGCAAGTGCAAAGGAGGGTCACAGAAGTGTCCCAGGAACTGACAAAATCATCCTGACAGTGCAAGGACTAAGGAACTTTTGATGAATTTAGTGGACTGAAGAGTAAACCTGGAGTTGATGTGAACAACATGAAACACTGTTTTTTCATAGGAAAGAGATCAGATAGCATAGCCTTTCTAATCCTGCTGACAAATGCATAGCAAGATCCACTGACTGAAAGCTAACGTGAGACAGATTGAATCTCAAGGAAAAACTCCTTAGGGAAAGTATAAATAAGTATCAAAATTGCTTACCAGTAGAGATGATACACTTGCCTGGACCTAAAGACTTTAAAACATGTATTTTAATGCTGCTTCTAAAAGAGATTTTATGGTCTAGACAGCTGGGAAAGAAGAAAGAAACTGGCCTAAATGTTTCAGAAGAACCCTCCTGACTTTGACTCTCCCAAAAGTGGACCCAAATTTACTTCACATCCTGATCTTGTATTTCTCTACTCGCAGCATGGGTAAAGTCAAAACTCACTGCACAGCTTTAGATGCTCTGTGGAAGGAATCAGGAAAGGTTTTTCCATCTATGCATGCTTGACCAGGCACACTGTGGCTTTCCTTTAGCTGATATTTCTTGCTAGTCTGAGGCATCAGAGCAGCTGCAGCTGGAGCTGTGGGCACTGCATGGAGAGCCACTGCTGTGCTCTGCAGCAGAGACCTTTTTCTCCTGTAGACGGCTGGCTGGTGAGCACTACTTGGATGCTCAGGAGCATGCAGATTACTTGAAGTGATATTGAAAAGGACTTTTTCAAGGGCCTGAGGGGATTTTTTTTTTTGCCTATGTCTCTTGCACAATGCAGAGCTTGCCTGTTAGAATCACGTGAACATATTTTAATTATTACAATTCTTGTCTCTACAGCTCGCTGCCAGAAGCATAGTTTAATGTCCTGAGAAAAGCAGCTCCTCAGTCTGCTTGGGCTTTGGGCTTAATATAAGGAACCTTGATTGAGCATCTGAGTACAAGATAATTTACCATGATATTTATTATATAATTTTTTCTTTAGTGCTCTTGATCATGAAGAAACGCTCAATTTACTATACAGACAGGGTAAAAACCAGACAACAGACTGGGCTGAATAGAATCACTGTTTCACAATTCAACTTATCCACATCCTTATGGGTACTTTATTTGTTCTCTGTATTAACAAAGTGAGTAGGAAGAGCAAGGAGCAGTTACTCAGATCTGATATACCCATCATACACGCCCAGGAAGCGTATCTGCTTCTGTGGGCTGACAGTCCCTTTTCTCTCCTAAGTCATACTCACAGTCTGTAGTCTGAAACCCTGTGGCCTTTCTGGTCTACCTGTAGGATTGTTCACACTGTCTGGCTTTATGCATGCAAGAAAGTTGAGTCTTGTAATCATGTACGGCCACCATGATTAACTCCTGTCTGCCCATACAAAACCATCTCACAGTAATTACCCTCTGTGTGTGTGCACATGTGTATGTTTGTGCCTGTGCCTACACGTTTGTCCATGAGCTTCAGGCTCTTGGCTACAGCATCATCATTCACACCAAGCTAAACCATCAGCTCAAAGCTGTCACAGATGGGTTAAGTGCTGCCAAAACCAGGCAGTACAAATTAAAGATCCTATTTTTATTTTTCATTCAGGATTTCAGTGCCTCTTTCACACACACTTCTAGAGTTGTCGTGCTGTTTTGAGTTCTTGGGACCAGCACTGTTCAACATCTTTGTCAGCAACATGGGCAGTGGGATTGAGGGCACCCTCAGCAAGTCTGCAGACAACACCAAGCTGTGAGGTGAGGTGCAGTCAACATACTGGAGGGAAGAGATGCTGTCCAGAGGGACCTGGACAGGCTGGAGAGATGGGCCTAAGAGAATTTAGAAAGATCAACAAAGCCAAGTGCAAGGTCCTGAACTTGGGCTGGGGCAATCCCAAATGCAAATACAGGCTGGGCAGAGAACGGATTGAGAGCAATCCTGAGAAGAACTGGGGATGCTGGAGGATGAGGAGCTCAACATGACCCAGCAATATGCACTTACAGCCCAGAAAGCCAGTCGTATCCCGGGCTGCATCAAGAGAAGCATGGCCAGCAGGGTGAGAGAGGTTGACTCCCCACCTCTACTCCACTCTGGTGAGACCCTACCTGCATCCAGCTCTGGAGCCCTCAGCACAGGAAAGACGTGGACCTGTTCAAGTGAGTCGAGAGGAGAGACTTGAAGATGATTAGCACCTCTCCTATGAGGGCAGGCTGAGAGAGCTGGGGTTGTTCAGTCTGGGGAAGAAAAAGCTCCAGGGAGACCTCAGAGCCCCTTCCAGTATCTAAAGGAAGCCTACAAGAAAGCCCCATCTCTGGAAGTGTTCAAGGCCAGGTTAGATGGGGGGTCTCTGAGTAACCTGGTCTAGTGGAAGGTGCCCCTGCACACGGCATGGGGGTAGGAACTAGAGGATCTTCAGAGTCCCTTCCAACCCAAACCATTCTGGGATTCCATGATTATTCTGTGTCATCATTTCCCTTGTGACTGACTGGCAACATTTCCCCTAGGTGCAGCAGCATCAGGAATGCTCTCACTTGTGGAGACCCCAGCGAGCTGCCTTTACAAAGCTGACATTTCCAGAGTGTGGAAGAGCAGGCTGCACTCATCACTGTCACAGTGCAGGGACTAAAAAGAAAACACATGAAAAGATGGGCAGCTTTTCAGGGAATCCTGGCTCAGAAGATGCAAATCCTGCTTCAATAAAAAATTAATCTGGGAGATTCATTTCAAGGTGTGGGTGATGGCAAAGATAAACTAGAATGATAAAGAGCTTAAGTATTCAGGGTCACCTCCAAGACTCAAAAGACATCCTATTTTTTCATTCTTAAAATACAGCACTAGATATGAGGCAAAACCCGGAAGACACAAAGTAAGGTCTGATTTTGATTTCTGTATTTGGAGGCCCTTCACTCAGACTTTTCACACAGGACACATTCGTTCCTGCAAGCACAGGACCCCAAGTGTTTTTCCCTTTTCAGGTCTTTGAGCACTTCTAATGGATTCTTGCTGAGATGGTCAAAGGCTCTCTCCCGTCCCACTGCTCCAGGCACATTTTAAAGCACGCCTTTTTATGTCTGCCCATGATCTGCTAAACTTTACTCTTTCATTCTCTTTATTGATATTCATGCCATTTATATCTCCACTTGTTTGTTTCTACTGGAGACTGAGCCCAGATCTCCCACACTATATTGATGATATAGTTCACTTAGAACAAGAACACAAGTCTCAGGAAATAACCTCAATGACTAAAAGAACATTCTATCACCCAAATACTGCTAAATGGATCACACGGGGGGAAAAAAAACTGAAACAAAAAACCAAAACAAACACCCTCCCCCCCCCTCCGCACCAAAAAGAATATTTATAAAATTCCAATGCTTTGAGATAGCAGTAGGAAGTAGAGAGTTACACTGTTTCCTTAGTCAGGCTGGAGAGCAGAGGCTGTGTTCTGCACAGGCAGGTACAACACCAAAAGCTCACCTCATCCACATTCCTGGTTTCAGAAAAGAGCTTTAACTCCATTCTACCAAAACATTAAGTTAGGGAGAATATGTTTTCTACCCCACTTGTGTCTCCCCTTTCCAAATAAAAGTTGCACCATCACAGATGATTATTGGCACTTCCCCAAAGACCAGCCACATCCCTTGGGGTTCAGTTTGTCTGACACCTGGCATGCTGCAGAACAGCCGTGAGAATCTGGCTCAGCTTTGTTGTACAGAAATGGGTATTGAGTTGTGAGACAATCCATAAGCTAAAGACAAGCAAGAAAAAAATGAAGACAGAAATTAAACTATTCAGATGGTTCCAGTCAGTGATTCAAGAGAAAAACAGTGACAAAAGAAGCTATAAAGCCCTTAGGAAAAAAATGGAGAATTAAATGACAGCAATTTAGCACAAATGGTCAAGAATAAGCTTGAGCAGTAGAGGAGAGCCCTTTCCCACTGACTGATGCCAATCTGCAAATTAACTGACCACCCCTTAAGTCTCTGCATCTGCAATGGAGGACTCACTGATACCATAGCAGCACTTTAATCCTAGTTGACTACTACATGCACTAGTCAATAAGTTATCACTGTGTACCTTTCAGTTGCATGTTTCCTGCTTGCCCAGTCTCTCTGCACACAGAGATGCCCAAACAGAAGCGACCCCCCAGAGGGAGGGGTACAGAGTCTCTCGGTCTGCAGGAGCAATCTGCGAGCACATTAAAACCATAAATATCACAACCAGACGCTTCCCTGGGGCTGCAAAGCACAACCAGAGAACAACACTCCTGGTTTTGTTCAGGACTTAACACAGAGGCAGGCAATGTGCTGATACAGACACCTGGGATCAAGTGCATGAGTTCATTCTATGACTTTGAACAGCATGCCAACAACATGCTGTTTCTGAATATCTTTCTCTGGATATCCAGTATGTATATGAAAATTATATCCCAAAAGCACAGTAAAAGGAGCTCAAGAGAAATAAATAGATTGAGTGACAGTGTTGCTGCTGCTACTGCCATTCCTGCTGCTTAATCTGACTGGTGACATGAAAAAGCACACGCAGATGACAGCACGCGCTTTAGAGCCAAGAAAAAGCACACGCTTTAGAGCCAAGACCATCAGATCAGCTCTCCGTTTTCCACAAAGCAGCAAAACATCTAAATTTCTGTGCCCCAGAATGGGCACCTGAGAGAGCACTTCCCAAATCCTCCACAAGTAACCTGTGCTAGGCACCTCTTTAGGTCATTATCCACAAAGGTAATCTGTATCCAGTAGGATCAGATTACGAGCAAAATCAGCAATACTCAGTTGTAGTATTCTCCAGTTGGAGCCACTTCAACATGACTGCCCAGTTGTCTTCTTTGCATCACTGACACGTTTTCATTTCCCTTGTATGATAAGAACTTAAAAGTTTGAAAAGAATGTAAAGCTCATGCACCTGCTTATGCTACCAGAATATGGACAAAGTACAAGCCAACTTACTCTGGTTGTTCACCTGTGTGTTGAAAGGAAGGGTAGAAATAATGTAATAGGCAAGTTTTAAATAATAAGAGTTGATAAGGGAGCCAGAGCAGACAATGTGAGCACATTTAAATTACAACTCATACTGATATCCTGCGACACTACCAGGACTTCGGTGTAAGGTGAAATGGAGTTTAGGTGAAACTCTATTGCAATTCTGAAGAAATCATAGAATACAGCAATGTTACCTTTAGAAGTGACTGAAGAAGGAGGAAAATAATGAAATGGAAATTATTTCCCCTATTTTTTCTCCTGTGCTGAAAATCTGTACTGAAATTGCAGGTGCATCCTCTCTCATCTGGGTAGGCAAAGAGTGAGGGATCTTTAGCACTCACTCTCAGTGGACTTTATTCTCTTTCATATCACGTTCTGCCAGTGTGATGCTCACAGGGACTGAATATGTCAAAGCCATTACGAAAAGCAGAAGAAAATGCTGCACTTCTTAAAAATCAGGAAATAATTTTGGATATGAACAAAAATGCCCCCATTACTGGAGCCTTCATGTCCATGCCCAGAGACAGAACAATTCTATGCATCCCTGAATCCCTAACAGTGCGCCACATCTCTTAACATCAGGAAAGAGAAATGATGAGTTTCTCTTGGTCTCAAGAACCCACTCCTCTATGACCACATTTCTTGGTAACGGAAAAAAGAGATTATAGCTTTCTACTATACTTGTTACACAATGTAAACAATTATACTGTATAATAAATAAATACTGTGAACTAAAACCAGTCTCTTTTTGGATAGGATTCACCTCTGTCTCCTCCCCTATAGCCTGTTGTTTACTGAGGCTTTGCTCCTTTCTGCATCTTCTCTCTCCTAGACAAACAAGACTCAAGGGCCCTGCTCCTCAATTTCAGACCTCACCTGTCTCACTTCAGTATCTCCTTCCACCCACATTAACTGTGCTGCTTTGTTACTTTTCTTCCCTTTTCAAGATCAAAGCTCAACTTCCCCTGGTTTCCACTGCTGATGTTCTTCTAGTTCCAATGCAGTAACAATCCAAAGTGAATGATGACCAGGAAGATACGGAAAACCCATCCGGTTGGGAGACCAAGACCTCATACAGCAAGCAGAAGGAAAGGTCTGAGCTGCCTCAAGGGCTATCAGATGGACAACCAGAAGACCAAAAACTGGAGTCAGGGACAAGACGTGGAAGACTAGAGATTACATCAGGTCTGTATTGCTGTTTCAATGTAATGGAAACACTTCTCTTTTAATTTTTGGTTCTGCCTCCATTTGATAGTATGCCATATACAGTCATTAAGAGCTGAGTGGATTTTCATAGCTGCTATTAGAATTGAATTTTATCTTCCTCCAAAAAGATTTAATAAATTAAATTTCAAAGGCAAAAATAATCACTTACTGCCATGCACATTACCCCATTTTCACTGTGAAATAAATTTATCAACAAGAAAGTTTTCACATTATAATCAATATCCATCAAATTCTGAACTTCAGCTTCAAGTCAAAGGCTAATAATCCTTGAATTAGTGACACACAGCAACACATCTCTGTTCTCCTTGGGCCCCAGGGCCTAAGCACTTGCATGAATCACTAATACACTGAATTGTTGATCCAGATCAACAAAGCTTTCAAATGCACCGTCTTGTTTGATAGCCTCTATAAAACACACCCATAGCTCAGAAATGCTGATCCACACTAATGCATTTACTTCCAGTATTTGCTATACAGTCTAATAAAAATATTAATGCACTAGAAGTGCTGATGCAGCCCCATTAGAGCAAGATTTCCTCACCATAGAAGCATCCCGGTTTTCTCTCCCATGAGCTATGCTTTCAGTAAATGTTAAGCTGGTGCATACCAAGGAAGAGAAAATATTAAGCAGTTCTGTCCTCACCAGTCAGACAAGGTCATGGTGATTCAGAAATGATGACGTATGTCTTGCCAAAGAGGCAGGGTGAGAGAAACAGAGAATCGAGTATGCTGGCAGATGAAGGAGAGGAAGGACAAACGCTGAGGTAACTATGTTCTAGGATAGAATCAATTTTATTCTGCTTTAATTTGGTTGTGTCAGGTTGTTTGGGTGTGTCAGGCTGTAGGTCCTTCAAGTCCAGAATTTAGTGATTCCCCAGGTGAGTCAGGAAAGATCTTGGTGGTTTGAAGAAGACAGTGAACTTCTACCACTGACTCCAACTGGTGCGACACACACTGGTCCACCCATTCCTCTGTCACAAAAGCTGCACAGATTTGGGAACAAAGCTTCTTATAATCTAGAGCACTGTTTTAACCACCAGTGGGGATTAGAGAGAGACAGGCACAAGATGCTATCCTACAGACATGGCTCTTATAAGATGGCCTTTATATAGCCTCATAGATATTAGGAATTGATCAACTTTTCTAAAAACTGAAACGCTCCCTTTGAAGAATGAATTACTTGAAATAGGCAATTCCACTGCTTCCATTTTCAAAGAAACTGTTTATTCCTCACCTTGGAAGGTGAGGTCAAAGCCAAATACAACTGCCAACATCCTTCTTCGGTTTAATGGCATACTTGTGATCTCTGGATGTATACATTCGTAAATAAAAGATATTTAATTAATCAAATAAACACGAGCGTTAGTCTAAGCAAGTAAATTGCTTCTAGAAAGTGTCATTAAAGTAACCAAAAGTGGACACACTGAGATAGCAATTCATAAGCACTTCACATATTCTAACCAAGATCTGTACTAAAAAACCCACCCATCACTAGAGCACACCAGCTACACCAGCTCTACAGAACACTGAATAAAAACTGACCTAATAACTACCAACATGTTCCAATATCCCAGGACAGCTCCTTGTACTTAACAGCATGTAGTAAGTTACCACCAATTTATTAATCTCCTTCACCTTTTAATTGCCAGACGTTTTTGTTGCTATCACTCTACACATGTGCAATTTGCAACATCACTTTTCAGCAAATGTCTGCACCTGCTGACCAAGGGCAAAACTCTCCTGAAGAGTGAAAAAAATTAGACTTGCACAGAATCAATGCGTTACACTTAGGAAAAGCCCAGAAAGGCTGAGGTGAGATAAACATGCAGCAGAGTAAACCCTAAGGCCACCACAGCAGGCACATCTTATGGGCAATCTGTCCTTGTGTGAATCCATTCCCACCTGTGGAACACAATGTAATTTGACTTTATGTGACAGTGCTCCATTGAAGCTTCAGAGTAACATACTTCAAAATACATTTATAGAACAAATTAAGTATCTTTATAGGTGTTCATACAAGTTCTTTTTCTATGTAGGTTTTCATTGAACAGATAAAGTTGGGGACAGATCTGTAACTATTATAAACAAGAATATTTTACTCAGCTGAATTTAATGGATTTACTATTGAAACTGATTTATTGACCTTACAATTTGTTTCATTAACTGGTTAAAGGCTAGCAGGATGAACCTATATTGTTATTTTACTTTACTAATGCATTCCACAAAATGTTAAAAATACAACTACATAATCAGAGATGGGTAGAAGAAAACTTTAACGTCACTCTTTACTCTTGGGTAATAATGCCACACAGAGAGATACACAGGAAAGACAAGAACGAAAATGGACTGTCTTCCTAAAGTATACTCATCATTAATAATTTCTCCCTCTGAATGCTCCCACAAGAACAACCCCTCACTTACACTCCAGTAGTTCCTTTCAAAGGAAAGCCTTAGAGTATTTTATAAAAAAAAAGTAAATTTTGTAGCTCACATAGGAGAATCAGTACTGATATGACAAAGAAACCTAAAACAACTGAACTAAGAATCCTAAGCTAAAAATAAGCATTGTCACTCTGCAAGCTGGAAGAACTATCACATTCAAGTAAATGGTAAAGCTGAAGAATTCAAGTAGAAAAGACACAAAGGACAAATCTCTACAAGAGAAACACACTGCAATAGGGAAAGCAGGAAGTAGAACAAACATAAGTAAGAATGTTGGAAGCATGAAATTATTTCTGAATAGTTATGACTGTCCTAACTTAGAGCTTCTTTATCTAATAGCATCTGTTGATTTCACTGTGAATTATGTACTCTGGTCAGGAAGCTACTTTTTAATTTCAGACTGACTGCTTATGTCCTCTGCAAGACCTCTGCTCTGTTGGGCAAATAAATGTCTTGGGGAATAAGGAACCCATTAAGGTCAAAATGATAGTTTCCTGTAAAAGGCCAATGTGCCATTTAGACTTATATATTTGGAAGGGATACAGTAGCATGAGTAACAACTTTAACTATAAACAAAATCCGCTCTGTCAAGTTGATTTCTGACAGACGATGTAAGCAGCAGCAACCTGATGCTGAAATGCTGTTAAAGGGTACCCTGCACCCTTCAAATCCTAGAGACTTTACCACACCAGAAGCATGCCTCTAGCTATGCTGTTTTGGAAATTTTGAGACTTGACAGTTCAGGCATTTCCCAGAAGCAGGTTAGAGATACTTCCATTGTTTTGCTCATGTTTACAAAACAAAGGAATAAATACATTTTCTTTAAGAAGCTCTACACACACAGTGTGGAAGTGCATTTGGCAAGGAAAACTAACAGGTCAAAAGCCATCAGACAAACTGGAGCCAAGTGCTCCTTAGCAAAGTTACTGAAGTTGGCTGCAGCTGACTTTGCTGAAAACTCCATTCCCCCTGAGCAGGCTGCAGCCAGGGCTGTGTCAGGGCAGCCAAGGTTTTCCTACAAATGCAGATTCCTCTCTCAGCCTCAGCATCAAAAGCACATAAACAGTTTCTTGCTTCTCTTCAGGCTCTGGCGGGGTGGGAAAAATGGCACAGGAAGGTGGTCAGCACAGAAAGCAGAGAAGTATCCAAATTTATGAAGATGCGGTAAGGAAACTGTTATATATGCTAAAAAAAGCTATGGACCTCCAAAGCTTGGAATGGAATCTAAAATTTGAATCTCAGCATTTCAGAAATACCCTTCCTGTTAGTAAATAGCTTTGCAACACATTAAAAGATGTGTCTTACTCCTCTTTCCATTAAAAACCCCAAGCTACTGATACTTCAGTTATTCCATTAACAAAATTGGTAGAAAATCGATGAATGTGAAGCATCTTGCTGAGTAAGACATGATAGGACCACCACTATTACAGGACGTAATTACTAAATCTTAACCATATGTCATTTAACACAGAAAATGTCCAGTTACTCCAGTTCTGGTGTTTCCTAATTTTAAAGCACTTTGCAGTCTCATTGAGATTCCTTCGGGGGTTTTTTTTTGGCACATGAACAGACATGGAGACTGATGGTATTTATGCACAGTTTATGACCGTATGAAAGCATCCTGTTTGCCTTTATTCTGAGACAGGGAATATTCACCAAAAACAAATCGTGTCATTCCAATCCAAAGGGTGGGAAATGAACCAGGCAGAGAACTGAACTAACCCAGCAGTCCAACCAAAACTATGTGGCTCAGAAGATCTTAGTGTTTTCACTCAAATATTTATAAAATGGGAAAACTGGCTACTGTCACTTATCTCCAGCTCCTCTGCTGGTGTCTGACACCCAATTCCTTAAGAGTGCCAGCCACATGTACTCGAGCATTTACAGTTTTTACACCTAGAGCCAATGTGAAGATGCAGCTGCTGAAAGTTTTAAGAGCAGGAGGTGTGAAACAATAACAATGTCACATTCTGAAACTGCTGTTTATGCATTACTTAAAAAAAAAAAAAAAAAATCAATTCACTAACTTGAAGAGAAGATTGAAGTCCCCTCTACCCCACATTCACTCCTAGGACAGTTCTTAGCAGTTTTAAGTACTGTTCTGGTTACACATGTGCATATAAACACCTGCAATACACAGACAATTCGGCATTTGAATGTATCTATGCAGCTACTGACTAATATTTTATAATGTAGACATTGGTTATTTTGAAACAGAGACTGGATTAAATGTTGTTCCTATGTACCCTTTGTGCTCAAAGAAGCATGCTTTAACAAAGATCTCCTGAACAGAGCACACAATATTCAAAGGAATATAAATTATTGAAGTGGTTCAGTTACAAACATGTTTTTGAAAACACCTAGTGTGCTTATGTTATACTCTTTTCTAGTCTCTGCACTCGTATATAAATTCAGCTGACTTGATTTTCAAATGGAATCAACATCTAAAACATCCCACCACAACCTGTGGTTTTACAAAGTTTTTTAGTTTTTTCCTTTTTTTTTTTTTTTTTTTTTTTTTTTTTTTTTTTACTATGGTAATACACCTACAGCTGACTAATGGCCAAGCTCCTGAGAAGAAACATTACTTGCTGTTGAAGGACAGGAAAGAGTCTGCTTTTTGGGTGCCACCCAATGGACACTGTTAACCAGGAAAAATTTGGAAACTGAAGCAATGATGATTTGATCCAGGGAGCTTGAGATCAGAGCTGGAACCACGGAGACACCTGAGCTTAGGGAAGAAGGCAGTAAAGCAGCACGTCCACTGCCAGTTCTTTTAAGCAGTTGATTGAAGGGGTATGGACAAACGCCACCTTTCCTGCAAACAGTCCTCTATCCTGAAATCTGCACATCTATAAGCATGGAAAACACCTTGTGACTCTTTCTTCCCCTGCAGATAAAGTGAGCTTACGGAGTAGTCAGACAGCAGTCCTTTGCCACAGACAGCAGCCATCAGAAAGGACAAGGATCTTCACTGTATCCTCAAGAAGACTGTAACTACTGCACTGCACATACAGCAATTTTGGTAAAAACAAAACTATATTTGAGAAGTCAAATCAAACTGTACTCTGGTCAGTTTTATGCTATGATAGCAAACTTGTTCAGAGAAGAAGGATCCTTGAAATAACTAATGAGAAAACCCAGAGCTACTGTAAGACAAGTCTAGACTGAACTCACTGGTCCTCTCCTGATCTCTCCCTCCTTTCATACAACAGATTTATTAAGGCATGGCCCAGCAGTCCAGGTCAATTACTGGGAAAAGGCCAGGGCACAATATATCAATTGAACAACTTTCTACCTCATTAAAGGTGAAAATAAAAGGGATTTGAGCTACGGCAGCCTCTTGTGTTCTTGCTGGTGGGATTGTTGATTTGCTATTGATTGTTCAAGTGGAGGCACTTAGTTCTCTTTACTTTACAGAAAGGACATTTTGTCATTAAAATGACTGACAAAAAATCCAACCCAACAAACCTCAGTCATAGTTGAAGTTTTGGGAAATACTTCAGTTTGGTTTTAAAACTCCTTTATTGACTACTACTTTTACAAGGCTTTCCTTAGCAATTTTTACTGGTACTTAAAAATTAGGCAGAGCACAAGGCCCAAATTACTTCCAAGCTGAAAGATACTCTAGCCCTTCAAAGACAACTAAACCTACTAAACTTCTAAAACTAGTGTTCTAGTATCTTAATTTCTGCCCCAATTAGATGTGGGATAATGAATATAAAATATAACCCCATGAACTGAATTACGTAAGTTAAAGCCCATATGCTGAAATGAACAAATATGAAGGGGGAAACATGCATGCTAGAAACAATCAGAGGCAATCCTGACGCAGATATAGGCAAGTAAGTCAGAATTTGAGGGAGTAAAGCAGAAAGATCTGAAAACTTGTTTCCCTGGCCAGAAGCACTGGGCCTTATGGATCTTCCTTGCTGGCTCTGGTGCACAGTGGCTCTAACAAAGTTTCCTCTGCGAAACAGAGATAGCTTTATTGTCTTCACGATGTCAGCTTCCATAAATTGAAGCTATTTTCTTTTAGAGCAGTCTCCTTCAGTTCAGGACCTGCATATTCCTTAGGTGAGGAAAACAGCAGAACAGCAGTCCCGTATTGCATTTCAAATGCCAAACTGCTGGTCCAAACTATTAACTGGGAATCCTTGAAAGCCCCTACAAGCAAGACCACTCTCTGCTCAAACATCCTGGAGCATTTTTCATTTGTGTTTATTTTTAGCTTCCTGTTAATTAATTTAAAAAAATACTTCTGCTCTGTTTGTATTCAATTAATTAGATTATGAAGTTTCTGGCACAAAACAGCATGCTGAAATAGGAGCTTAGTAACAGATAAAATACTGCTCTTTCAGGCATTGCTTTGTCACAGACCTAAAAAATGAAGACAAATTCAAACAACATTTCAACTTTTCTTTTTTAATGGCTAAGACAATTACAATCTTAAAATAAACCACAGTATGAAAGGCAACCACTGAGCAGAAATATGCCTGGCTCAACAGGACCCATCAGCTATCTTGGGCAGAAACAGGAAGCTTCCTTGAAACCCTTGGCACTCTCAGAAACCCTGAACACATTTTTTTGGCTTGGCTTCCTTTGGCTTCCTTCGTTGGCTTTGGCTTCCTTCACTATAGAGCTAATTGTAAAAAGAGGTCAAATGATTTTTGTGGGATTTCAAATTCAGAGCAAAAGCTAGTACATGCCATTAATCAAGTAAATTGCCAGTGCCTCATTCTGCAAAGTAAATTACTTAAGTTATATCTCTTTTTCTGTAGGTCTGATTAACGACAGAGAAGACAAATGAGTTTTCAGCATTAAAGAATTGAAAAAATATATTCTTCATAATTCATGTGTGGCACTAGGAGGGTGGGTTGGACGCTTGGTTGCTTTTTAAAAGGTCATGCATAGAAGGGCATGCACCCAATCTGCTCCCCTGAAAGCTATCCTAATTCTGAAGTTCAGTTTACAGCAAACGTAGCTCACACAATGCACAATTACCTGAATCTCGACAAATGAAATCACCAACCAAAATCCACAAAGGGGCATTAATGCACACCCTTCACAGCATAGCTGGAGGACTGAGCAAAATGCCTTTGCAATCGGCAGAGACTTCCAAGGTGGATGAAGAGAACCAAGTGTCCAAATGTTACTGATGTTCTATAAGAGCTGCACACTTTTTGTTTTCATGAGATTAGTTGACAAGGCTGGATCTAAAACAACAGCCTAAGAGAAAGACACATTGTCTCCTGTGCAAGGTACCTAAAATACTAGGATAACTGAAGGGTGGAAATTTTCTCACTTATCTTTACACTAAACCGTGTCTCTTGACCATGGACATATTTTACATGGACATACCTAACAGCAGACAACAGCAAATTTCAAAATTTCCAAACGTACTTTGATTTACTATTCTAAATTGGCTGCTGGAGGCTCCTCACTTTGAGTGATCTGGGCTATGGATGGAAGCCAGTCAGTCTTATACCTCAAACAGCATTTACATATTTTCAGATCTAATTTAGAATCACACAACCCCTTCAACTTTCTCCCAGTATGAAATCCAGAGGATACCTGTACAAAGCGACTTACTCAAAGGTTTAACACAGGCCCACCACTTTGTATAAAGGTAATTCCTCTTCTTCCTCCAGAACCCAAAACACAAAATGTAAATCTGCTTGCTGAAACAGTTCAACAAAATAAGTAATAACCCAATTTGCACCCAAACAGTTAATGGGATTTGAAGAGTTTACTGTACTTTCAAACAGAAAGAAGCTGGGGCAAGAAAAGACCTCCTTCCCCTCATGTCAGAGTTCAGTAAAGAGACATCTGTGAGAGCAACCGTCCCTCTCACCACAGGCTGGGTTTGGAGGGGTCCTTCCTGCCCCCTAAGAGTAATGAAATAATGCACCTTTCCCAGAACAGCCGAGGTCTCTGCAGCATTAGCCAGGAGCAGTGGATGAGCTGTCGCTACCCTGAACAGCAGTGAAGTCAGCATGCTGAGAGTAAAAGCAGAAGTCCAGGCATAATTTTCTTGTATTATTCAATCTTTTATGGCAGCCTGCTTGCTTCCTTCTCTCTACTCCTTTGCCTATTCGCTACCTTCTCTCCCACATGGAGGAAGTACATTAAAATAATAGAGTATAGGCTCCGGGACCATTCCCTCCTCTTTGCTTTCATACCTGTCCCACCGCTGGACCATGAATACTTGGTCTTGTCTCAGCAGAAAATTAACTCTATCAACAGCATTTGACACAAGAGGATAAAGCCACTGATGGGAATTTTACTTCCTATCTACACTTGTATAGTGTTGGAGAGAATAAGTAAGGCCACCATAAATATATGACCCTTACTGTTCCTGATGGGTCTTAGAATGAGCAAATGGAAGCATATCCTAAGTAAAAAGCAACTTCATAGGCTAAGATACTATAAAATGAGTCTTAATGTATATCACCTTGCAAGCCTTTTTGGGTAGAAATAAACACCTACTCTACAAGCCCACATTTGCTAACATTTGTAGCCTAATGTGACACTATCTGCACATCTCCAGGCACTAACACCATAAAAATAAGTAATTACAGTAATAATACAGAGGGTTTTGGAACAGCAGGAAGGGAATAAGCTGAGATAGATGTGCAGGAAAAGTGCTAGAAAGTTCTGCAGCAAAGATTGAACCACCTGCTGACTGCATAAAGGAGAAACCTCTTAAGAGGCTCCATAAGCAAGGTAAAAACCATCAGCAATAAGAGAAAAGGAAGAAGAAGACAGAGAATCGGAGGGACAGAGGGATACCACATTCACAGATTTTAAATGGAGTTAATGCTGCCCTTAGCAGAGGCAGACACATCTGACCCTTGCTTTCCTCTCACAACAAAGTGCTTCAAGGTGCCCAGAAATATCTGTCAGGTACCAGACATGAGATGGATTTTATGGGGCTTTGAAGGGAGGTGGAGAGGGCAGGAGAAAATGATGTGCTAATGCTGATCATAACAAAAACTGCTGGAGCCAGCCATAATGGGAGAGTGGGAGCGTGTCTGAAGTGAAAATGAAGGTGTTAAGGGATGCAACCACACTACATCAATGTCAGAGACCGCCTGGTGCCTCTGAGCAACTCAGAAATAGACACATAGCCCAACTGCCCAGGCACAGTTCTTTGTGGTTACGGCAGCTGCCTGCACCCTCTCAAAAATTATAAAGCAAAAGCTTTCATATTAATGAAACACTTGAGTGGCAAGGTTGTGGGAAATACAGCCAGAAGACAGAGACACACTATACAACAAAGGCATTCTTTTACTTACCAACTTTGTTTCCAATTTTCACTTAATATGAACACATTGGAGGGCACAAAGGTAATGAAAAGCCAGGAGCTGTGGTTAACACAGCACTTCCCAAGCCTCAAGTGACTCGGCCCTCTTTAGCAATACAGAACCAAGCTGTACACTCTCCTCTCTCCTACCACTTAAGTGCCCCATCATCTGTATTTACACACAGGTCCACAGCCATTCCCCTTTAGACAGGGGGCTAATGAGAAATTAAAGAGGCACAATAACACTCTTAAAACATTCTGAGTAAGTAGAAGGGCTTTATAAAAGCTTAGGCAGTGATTATTCCTCACTGGCTAACTTCTGTTTCTGTCTAGACTAGCCTATCATTTTTATTATGCTGAACTGATTAAGGGGCAAAATCTCACTTGTATCCTGTCTGCCAGGCAATAGAGGACATGACCTGGCAGATCTGCACCAGAAAGGGCCTCTCTGTGCTTTTGAAGAACTCTGAACAACAACTTTTAAGAGCTGTAGTTCTGAGAGAACACCAGATCTCTGAATCCATGCAGTTTTGCTTTGCTCTCTCCAGCGAGTGCATAAGACTCCTTACAAGATAAACTATTACCAGGAGCCTGTTCTTTCTTTTCTCAGATGGTGCAGTGTACTGGGACAGTACCCATAACTTCCTGCAAGTGACTATGTGTTGTGTCCAAATTAGTCTATTTTGTATCTTTTCCAGGTTTTTATGCTTGGGAGGAGAGAATAGATAAACACACAGCGTTAGTCCTCTGCACTGTGAGGAATACGTTTTCCCAAGCGTGCACACGTGGTGGGGCCTGTTCCCTAACACACAGCCCTAAGGCACGCCAGCTCTTAGGCACTTGCTGAATTCACTTGTCATTTGCTGCTCACCTACTCACCATGACCCCCACCCACCTCATAACGGGATTAGGTGCCAAGTAGAAAGGACGCAACCTTATCAGTGAGAAATGTGAAGTGCAGCTGAAAAATTATTAGGAATAAGAGTCTTGAAGTTGCAGTGAAGCAACCAGCAGCCTAGCACCCTAAAGATCAGTTTCTAACAGCCCTTTCTCATTAAACACAGCACACCAGTGCACAGGGACTGGCTCATCCAAAGCCCTTGAGATTTGGAAGAGAACAGAACTCCAGCAGCCTGGGCAGGAGCTGTGGCCACTGAACCCTCAGGTGAGGCACCACCAGCATTGGGTGGTGCTGGACTTCTCTGATGGGGGTGCTCACAGAACCCCTGCCAGGTGCAACTTGAGATGTGCCTAGACTACAGATTTTGGTAAGTGTAAGCTATGAAGTAGGCTATTAAATACAAAATACTTCATTAAGTTTAAAACATTGCTTTTGTGTCTGTATTTCTAATATATCTTTCATCATTACACCAACTTTTTATTCCATCCATGAACTGCCCTTATTTTAATAAACTGAGCCTCAAAACTTGCCCAGGTAGCTACACTAGCTGATTAATGACACTTGTACAAGTGGTGGCATCTAGGATCTTACTGAAGTCTGGAAAATTATTACCTTGCTAATTCAAAGGTGAAGAAATAGTTAAATAGAACTTTTATTTGGAACATTTCCATGCATTAAGATGACTTTAATGCAATTACCAGGCCCAGCCTTTGTAGTCACCAGAGTTACACTTGTTTATTGTGTCTGAATAAATTTGACACAAGAGTGCTCTCAGGCATGCTTGGATGGTACAATCTGCATTTCTGTATTTTGAAATATTTAGGTTCATCAATAAAGCTAAAGGGAAGTGAATTAAAAATCAATACAAAGGCAGACTTCTTAAGGCAACACAGAGGGAGTTCATGGAATACAAAATTGCTAGAATTTGTTAACGACAGGTGCAGGGAATGAATTTTAAGAAGGACCCAGTGTTATCATTATGCAGCTTCACATGCAACAGGTAGTAAAAAAAAAAAAATCACACTTTGGAGTATGAACTGACAGATACAAAGGTCATGAAGTAACTCCTCTGCCTTTTGAACCTTAAGTAAATTACTGCACAGTTGATTAGATAAATTACTGAAAGGAGCCGTGGGTCACCTTGATCCAGCTCCATCGCTGTTGCAGGCAGTGTGCTAATACGCCACAGGAGGCAATGAGCTAATTCAATATGGCAAAGTCTGCCTTAACAGGCTATTGTTTCCTATTATTATCCTAACATAAGGAAGCTTGCAAAGCATCCCTCATCCTTCCTAAAACATAGAGAGGGAAGCAGTAGGTTTTTGTTTGTCTTGTGAGAGCAGTGACCTTGGACAACCTTCAGAAAAAGTTACCATGTACAAGTACAAGCGTATCTGCAACATAATGGTGATGCAAAGAAATTCCTCAGACTTACGCTTTTAAAAGACAGAAAAAACTGAATGAGAAGGAAATCCTCTGCCAGCACAGGCAGTGACAACCACATTTCATTTCAAATTAAAGCCCTCTTTAATCTCATCTGAAAACTGGTGTCAGCACAACATTCAAAGACAACTTGAAACAAGGAATACTGGACTGCAGTTAGTTAAGGGAAAACTCATCCCAATTACTTATGCCACTCGGAAAAGCTGTTAGGATTATTTTATCCACCATCCCCTGTGTCTCTTGGCCAGTGCCTTGTTTAAAGAGAACTCACAGGCAAAACAAAAGAAAAAAAAGAAAACAAAAATGAGAAGTACAAAGAAAAGAAGTGAAAAAATTTTAAAGATATCCCCAAATGCTTCTCATTATACATTCACTGGATTGACTACACTAATACCTAAGATAAGCTGCTTAACAAGGCTAACATGAACTAGATACTACCAGATACCTAATCAGATGGCAGCTGTTTTCTCCACATTCCCCCTAACCAATCTCATGGGCACTCACTACTTTAAAACCTCCACCAGTGCAGGTTAGGCATGTATTTTAGATTTCTTCTTCCTTAGTTTGGCAGTTGTAAACCAAACCCTTATTCAGTCTTAGTGACCTGTACATCTTGGAAGGCAATGGCAAACTGATAGCACTTACAGAATCTGTATGGCAAATTTCATAGTGTCTGATGGGTGTATTTGTACAGTCATCAGCAGAGGGAACACCTCTGGGTTTATTCATTCAGTCAGTGAGCAAAACTTCTAGAAATAAAAACTTAAGGAATACTAGAGCTTGCTAATCAAATATGCAACTTCCCAAACCCAGTATTTCCCACTGAAAACCATTAATTATTATTACTACCACCATCAAAGGAAATTTCAGATAAAATACCTCATTCGGACTTCCTTACACCAAAAGGTGTAGTTTTTAGCGTGATCTACCAAAAAATGTTTTCTTGAACTTGCATTAAGAAATCACTAAACTGCATTTTCCTAACAGCATGTTGATTTTTGTGAATTGAGGTATGGGCCCCCATTTTCTAACATAAACTGAATGGCTCAGAAGATGACATTTCCTATAATGCAATGCAGATCTTCCTCTGAGGGATCTGTATGATATATTATAGAAACTGCGTAATTTTGAATAATCCCCGGAGACGCAGTCCAGAAAAGCAGGCCAACCCAAAAGGGAGAATGGAAAACACATTGTGCGTCTTAACTACAATCCTCATCTTGTATGTAGCTGAAATACTAAACAGGCTCAAAATGAAACAATGCAGAGCCAAACAATAACAGAAATTAAGCAATTTCAACCTGAAAAGTGTTAAAGTATTTCATTTTAATTAAAGAAAAATCAAATGGAGTGTTTTGGAATTCCCACTATGATACAATGTCCTATTTCACATTTTAGTACCATCCTGGAACAAACTCAAATATTGAAATGCAGGCATTCCCACTGTGATGGAAACTTCAAATTTTGCCTAGCTATAATCACAGCTAATCCCCTCCTCTAATTTCAAAGGCAAAACTAAGTGGTGTGTAAGGAGAGTAATTTGCCCTTCTCCTATGTTTTTTTTTTCTTTATAAAAGTCTCAATTTTCTGAAACCTGAGTGCTTCCAGTGAAGCTTGGACAGCTCCCGTTTAGATGCTCATTTAACTTTCAGTTTTTCAGTGTTTAGTCCCACATTCTGTAAAGCCTTCGATCCTCATGAAGTCATGCCTCACCTTGAAATTGCTATCCTGCGTGCCTTTGGAAGTGATGCGACATTTTAATCTTCTCTTGGTAGGTACAGAAAAGGCAAGTGAAAAGGATCAAAGACAACTCATGGCCTCATAGTCCCTTCCACAAACACCATCACAGGGCCACTCCAGACCCATTCAGTTCCACCTGGATATGCTACCTGTATAACATATAGGCAAACCTTGCAAGCTGAACAGGTTTTGCCATTGCTTTGTGCGTTTGGCAGAACACAAGGCAAGCTCAGGCTAATAAATCAGGCCTTTCATCTGTTACCCATTCCCTCTTTCCAAGAATTCCCTTGCTAACATCTATAATAACTGCCAGAGCAAAAAGCCAACACGATCACCCCATCATGACTGCCACGGCCACTAACCCAGCTTTCTTTCTCCATCTGTTAGGTGTATGAGCTTCAGTCATCCTCATTCCTGCATCCCTATCCCACCCACACTAGTGTCAGCACGCTGAGTCAGCAACTGTTGCACTCTCTTAAGTCAAACAGCCCTTTGTAATAGTAACCTGCGTGAAAAAGCTCAGCTTGATCCCAGCTCTTAATCAGATTACACCCTGAAGTATTTATTGTGCTACAGTTTGCACTTTTGTACCCATTGGCATCATAGGGTGACAGTGCCATTAACAACCTGTGACACACTCAGCAGGTTAGGGAGGATTTTCCTTCTGACTGAAGAAGTTTCCCCTTTGGGATTTTAATGGCTGTGTGGCAGGTTCCTCACTGCATGTTTCTGCTGAGAGGCTGTGCTAAGGAAGCACCTCAAGGAATAGTACTGCTCCCCTATCTCCATTTCCTCATGTATCACGACCTAGCTGTGCCACACTGACCAAAGTTCCTTCTGAGAGAAAACATCCAGAACGCAAAGGTATCACGTGGGCCATGAGAGGACTGGAACAAACTGAAACTGGAGATAGCCAGTTAGCAAGAGCCCAAACTGAAACTGGACCTAGTCAATTAGCTAGAGCCCACAGTGGTTCTTACTCTATCTTTTTGAAAAGCCTGGGAAAAAGGCATGAAAAAGGCTGATAAACACAGGAGCCATTCACCTGCAGGTTACCAGTCCAAACTAAATCCTGAGACTAAAGCAGCAGCAAGTCTCTGTTATCCCCTGAAGGTTATTTGCTAGTTTTTAAGTTACGTGCTGTGTAAATAAGTCATACTATATGGAACATTTACTTAGTGCCAAATAAATGCCCATCCAAAAGCAGCACTAATGCAAGGATAAAGCACATGGGGACCATCACACCATCATGGTCCAACTACACCAAAGCCATCCCACCAGCAGAAGAAGGGAAAAAACAACCTCCTTCTGGAAGAGGCAGCATTACTGTAGGGAAGTTCAAGGGCTGCTAAAATTTCCCTTTTTTTTTCTTTTTACAAGTCAGACTTACAAGCACCTCCTGTGTCACTACTTTCTCACAGAAAGACTTCTATTTTACAACGCCCTTTCTCCTGCATAGCTTTATTCTGATGTACTTGTAGCCCCCACTCCTCCCCAGTACACGAGTCTTTTCTGACAAACACTTGGAAGAATGCATCTCCTGAAAACATCTGTGCTGTTGTTGTGTAGCAGGCAGTAGAGGTAAACAACATGACAGCCACAAAGGGAGGCGTTCAGCAATGAGCACTTTTGATGCTGCAACAGCGACACTGATTGCTGGCAGGTACCTGAGGCAACACCTGAACACAACAGCTATCTCCCACACCTGGAGATCACTGAAAGGTCACAGCTTCAGGGATACAAATATACATATGCACCCACAGACAGGAACTCCTGCCACGCTTCATTCTCACCTGTTTCTCGAGTATGACATTTATTGAGCACAGCAAAGGTGGTTTGCAATGCTCCCACTGCAGCAGGGGGCTGGGCAGGGCCATCAGGGCCTCCTGGTGCGCCGTGCCCACCAAAATGCCTTGTGTGCAGGTGGAGCAGCTTTGTTGTGAAAGGTATATACAGCACGTGACAGGGAGTTATTTTAAAAGCTTCCCTCCAAGTTTTGCACACACATTGAGGGTGGCCTGTTTAGAGCAGGCAAGAAGCGCAGCAGCGGGACCAGAACTGAAGTTCTTGGATTAGGGGCTCACTTACTCTCCTTACTGCCTTCAGCCAGGTCTGAACGAACTTGTCTGCTTCTCTGAAAATTGTGTGACATTTGCAGGGCACCAGGCCTCAGCCAGCGCTTGCTGTGGAACCCCTCAAGGAGCCCACACTGCGCTTCTGGCTCCCGCCGGGCGATCCCCGCCAGGCCTCTGCCAGTCTCCACTGGGCACCTCTGAAGAACAACGTAATTTTTACCTTGCCTTCATTTGAGGCAGACCCATTTCAAACATCATTTTCTCCCCCTTACTTACTTAGTAAAGAAGAAGTCTGTAATAATGAATTGCTTGCAATGCAGGTTTTTTTGCATTCATACTTCTAATCAGGTTTCCAAACAGAGCGTTAAACCCCTGCTGGCAACAGCACGCCCCCTCAAAACCCTTTCACAGCCTTCCCCTTCTGACCTTTCCTTCCCTTTCTAACCATCAGGATTACACACAATATTTATGACCATAATTACCCTGTCTCTTAAGAGAGTAGCCGTCTGTGAAAACCACAGTACACTGACCGATTCTATATTTCACATTAATAAGTCTCATAAATAAACCTGACTCAATTTACAATAGCTGCTTTCTCAGAAACACAAAATTTGCATTCCAGTTTATGATTCCTTGCTGGCTGTTTTAAACATTGGGGTGTTTTTTTCATACTAGTTCACATATTTTATAGCTACTGCTGCTTTATAATGTAAAAAGAAAAAAAGGTAGAGAATAGGCTTGATCTCCTCCAATTCAGTAGTAATAAGAGTTGAAAGAAAAGTAAAGTAACAACAGTGAATATACAATTTCTTGGAAAATTACTCTTGCTCCCATTATGCTTTGAAAGACATATTAAAGTCTTAGAGGCTTCACTATTATTCATGCTATTATGTGCTACACAAGAGTAATTTCTAATATTGTCTATCTTGTAAAAAACTAGCTGTGGTGACATTAATAATATTTTGTGGTTAAAAAGAACTAGTCTGGGAACTCAGAAAATTAAAACTAGGACTCAATATTTGATTGTTATGTATTTGCTGTGCTTTGTTGGATATAGAATTTCGCCCATCACTCTAATTATTTATCTTCTACCTAATTCCTCTTTCATGCTTACCGAGCAGCCATATAGCTGCATACATATGAATGCTCATTGCCTACCCAAACTCGCTCTTTGCCTACCTTTACCAAAGACCTCACCTACAAGATGAAAATGCAGGCAAACGTGTTCAGATCTCTGCCAACTCCATGCTCCCAGCGCTGGCACACTCAGGTCAAAACGCAAAGGCACAACCTCTTGGCCTTCCTGAAACCTCACATGGGACACAGCCACTATCAGGCAACCTGCTTGGCACAACGGCGTTTCCACAGCAGCTCACAGACCAGCACTGCTTTCATTAAGGGGCTGGGATAAATGCTCAGTAATTTGGATCATTTCAAAAAGCACGGATTTTCCAACATTAGCTACAATCAAGGAGGCACTGGTAAAAACCAGTTTACGGTATGTCTGCATGCTGAGCTGTATGTTGGGTGTGACTTAAATATGTATTTGTGTGCAGACCTTGTGGCTTCCTACTGAAATGGGACTTTGCAGAAGAAGAGCAATGGGTATGTACTGCAGAATCACCATGTGTGATCCAGACAGTAAATTTGTTCTACACCAACACAATAATCTATTGATTACTATTAAAACCAGATTTATTTGCATTCTATTCAGTGTGTTACCTGCCAATAACCTCTAAGAGAGAACATTCTGGAGATGTATTATTACATTTCAGTACTTCGTATTTCCTCCTATTTGAAATAACTCTGCAGTGCAGCATTTTATCTCATTTAAACTAGTTAGCTTATGCCTGTGACATTTTTTAAATATTTTTTTTTCAGCATATTTAAATAGCTGTCTGCTATTCAGTCACAGCTCTGGGGCACTACATGCAATTCTTTCTTACTCTAATTGCAGCTAAACTTGAAAAGGCAGGGGTCTGCATGATTTTTTATTCACATTCCCATTGTGTTACTGCATCCAAACAACACTAATTTCAAATAAGTCTAGAAATAGAGATTCAGGTTCTCTCTTAGGTACAGAGGACATGGCTAGCAGAAAACAATGTAACAGCAACAGAGCATATGTAATAAAGTCACTCCAGTGAAAAGAAATCCCAGATGATGTAGTGCTGGCATAGCATTATCTGTGTAAAACTACAAATTCCATTGTTCCTAATAATTTATAAGACTTGCAGCTTATCAACATTATTAACTGCGATTAGATTATCAAAAACTCAGATTATTATCTGTGATCTGCTTAGTGTTTCCCTTACAGTTCTAGCTCCTGGAACCATGGATAACAGCAGAGTCTCTGCAAAAAGTAAGAATTATTCACAGTTGATGGTTTCAAAGAACACCTAAAATAGACTTTAGGCCTAACAAAATGAGAAAAAAAGCATTCAGATCTCTGTTTAAATTCTCACTGTTTTCTAGCTAGAGACTGGAATGTTTCACTCCGGAAATAAGTTGAGCCTTCGCTCATCCCCCTAAGTGAAAGAAATTGCAACATAAGCTTGTGACCAGCCTTGGCAAAATATAAATTCCATCAAGCTAGAAGTACAGAAGGACTTGAAGTTCCTCTTGACTGTATCTTTGTGTCTCAACATGCATTGTAAGTTTTGAGCTGCAGATGGGAACTTAAGAGAAATGTTATTAAAGTTCGTATGACTAAAAACATTACTTTTTTCCCTCCAGATGAGATTTCTTCAAAATATAGTCTATTTCCAGAACTCTAAATAAATTGCACTGTGCTGATCTAGTGAGTCACAAAAATCATAACTGACCCATTAGGTTTTATTATCTTAGGCTAAGAGAAGTGCAGAAAGCAAAGCAGCAATTTTTTTTATTGTAGTGTTTTCCAACAATATCTTAATGACTGCTAGTAATGCAGTCATTCCAAAACCTGAGTTTAAACAGAATAACTAATAAAAAGGGTTTAATATAAGAACTTCCATTTAAACCACCTAAAATTTAAAGAAAAAAAGATGAGAGCATAGAGATGTGCAACTCTTAGTTTTCTCACTTGCTTCCTTCCCTTCAGACCATCTGCCCTTTGTAAAGAGATGCTGAAGTAGCAAGTGGAACAGTCAGGAACATAATTATGTGCTTTGCCAGAGGCAGTAAACACTGGAATATCATTAGAAGACATGAAATTATCTGGAAGATGCAAAAATCAGGCACTGAATATAGTCCTGTTCTGTAAAGACAATACCATATTTAAAAACATCTCCGCACGTTAAATTTGATGAACAGTCCCACTGACTTCCCTGGTAGTTCTCAAAGGTGAACTTCACTGCCAGGGCTTTGCTAAATGCAAGACTGAACTCAAATGTAGGCCCAGTACCCCAAAGACCTGATTCTGGTCTCACATCAAGTTTATAACACGAGCCATGTCTCTGAAGTTGGTGGGTACAAATCTCTTAATTAGTGAATTAAGTAGCAATACTCCCACTCAGTCTAGATAGATCAAATGCCACTCAACCAGCATTTTAAAAAGTAAGGGAGACCAGAAGCGGACTTGAAAAATACAAGCTGTTGGTGAATTAAGTAGCAGACAAACTGGGAAAAAGTTTTGAGGTTTCTCCCTAATTTCTCGAAGCAAAAATATGAAAGATAAATCAGTCATGACTGTAAGGTAAAAACTAAAAGAGAAAGGTTAGCCCACCCTCAAAATGATTTAGTATTTTCTTCTGGTAAATTGGAAGGTAGGCATTTCTGAATAAATTACCGTTTTAAGTCTTGATTCATGCTTCAGTGCTTTTTTTTGAACATGTACTTAAGTTCTGTTGATAGGAAAACTTATTTATTCACCTGCTAAAGTACTTTTCTAAATTGAGACCTACATCAGCATCTATAAAAGCTTTGTTCAAATCAATGGGAATCTTTTTATAGACCTTACTAAGAACTCTATCAGCCACTAAGTCAAAGGAGACCAAACCAAGAAGTGGAAAAATCCAGGATGCTTACCCTGGAAGAATAAGCTCCAAAACCTCTGTACTCAGTAATAACTTTCTTTCATCCTCTAATATTAAATGACAGCACTAATAATATGCAACATCAAGTTATTAAGCATCTAGTCCCGAGCCATCCAATTAGTCTGCTGCGATGTAATTAAAACAAAACCAACATTAACTCAAAAGTGAAATTCACTTCAGTTGAGATGAGCACAGCAAAGAATAAAAGTTCATTAGAACTAGATGAAATTCACATCCAGATTGGTGTAAACTCTGGGTAATTAGCTTGAAACAGCTTAGCATTATCCAAGGAGGATATGGATAATTGGGTTCAACATCCCTGAAGATCTGCTATGTTTCTTGAGACAATAAACCATTTGTGCTTTGAAGCTGCTTCCCATTTTCTCCATCAGCCTCATCTGACAAGGGCTATTGATCTGATAATTCACTTGTCAAAACTTGTTAGCCAAGGCAGGACAAAAGCAACAAGGCATGTGGGTAATCCAAGAGATGAATTTGTCCTAATGACTTTCAGGGATCCCAACCACTGTAGTGGGATCAAACAAACCTCTCAAACAGTTGAGTCTATGCCAGGGATCACATAGTAGAAGAAAATAAGCAGGCCAAGAATTATTGTATTATTCTATGCAAGGTGGCTACAGAAAGATACAACCTGTGTATAAAAGCTGTATATAAACACACAGCAAAGCACCTGGTCACTTCACTTCAGACCCAGGTCCTCTGCTTAAAATATTTATTCACGTTAAAGTTCAGTGTCAGCTAAGGGCTTCCTTGAATTTATTGTCTCCTGACTCCAACCATTACCCTGCCTGGAGCAGGCTACAGCAGAAGATGGAACTGACCATGGGGATTTGTTATCCTGCTACTGTGTCAAGAAATATGATGTCGCAAAACTGACACAACAGTACCCCCACTTGTCTCAACTCCTCTTAATCAAGAGAACAGTTGGTAATTGATTCTAGAAGATTGGACATTTTCTCCTTGAAGGTTTAAGAATATACAGCACCTTCCAATCATCCTTCACATTATCAGTCATGTAGCTGACCCAAAGTGATAACAAGACAGCCCTGACAACTTCCCATTATACCTACAATGATCTCTGGGCAACCTCACCACCTCCCACAGTCTCTTCTGATTTACAGTTGACTTTGGTTGAGTCATCTCACTAGATTTCTAGTCTGCTGTAGATACAAAAGGAATAAAATAGAGCTCAATTAAATACTTTTTATCTTACACATAAAGAAATCAGGAATCAAACTCCTAAAGCTGTGAGGCTGGATTAAAATGCAGGATGCATTTCTTTTGTTGAATGTTGGGAGTCTGAATATTCCAGAACTTTTGAGAGACTCTGGAAAGTGTGACATTTGAATGACACCTTCTTCTCAGAAAAAAAATAAATTTCTGTGCTCACAGAAAAAAATAAAACCTAATATTCTGAAATATTAACATGGTTGTAAAAGTTGGGATTTTATGAAAAATAGCAAATACTGCAAGTACTACAAGAAAATTCCATGAGGACAACACTGTCATTTTGCTACATGAGTCTTCTAAGATGGATAAGAAAAGAAGGTCTCTTTGTATTTAGCACCTCAAATTCTGATGCCACAAGCAACACAGTCCAAGAAGTACGGTCGTGTACCTTTTGCACAGCTATTTTCCAGAACAGAAATAAAATTTCAAAACCCTCTATGAGCTAGAGAACACATCTGGTTTTATCAGCTATGTCATCTCCTCCAGTGCTACTCTTGGCAGTAGAGAAGGGAAGAGACTCCAGCACTGGAAATGACCTGGAGTGATTTTTTCCAGGGTTGCAGGATAGTCAGTTTTTAGCATGCAGAATTCAATCCTAATCCACGTCACAATTCCCTCAAGCAGACTCTCTTCCACCAGCTCACTTTGGCAGCTGAAAGTCTGACATTCGCAGAGAAGAGGTAGCAGGGGAAACAAAAAATAGCAAACCAAATATGAAACGTCTTTCACATCCTACTGATGAGCAGATATCACCAGCTATAGCAATAAAAATGTTTTCTTTCCTGCATGCCCATGGGAGAAGGAAGGAAAATTTAATTCTAAATGCAAATCTCAGGAAAAAAAGAAATCTTGCAGAAGAGTAAGGGCAGTAGGGAAATCCTAGAAACAAAATAAAGAGAAAGCATATAGAGAGATCAGAGATAATAGCTCAAGGATTTTTGCTTGTTTGCTTTTCTTATTTGGCTTTAATTAAAGATTCTTTGTTTTTTTCTACTCACATGGTTCATTTTCCCCTTCCCATCAGCCAGCAAGAAACCTGGCCCCTAAGTGCTGTTTTTCAGTATTGATAAGGTTCATCCTCAGTTTTACCATCTCTCAGTTCTGGCTGTGGGTTTCAAGGCTCCATCTTAACAAGAACATTTTATGCTGTACAGGATCACACATAAAATCAACACTGCATCCTTCTCCATAATAATACAGGCTTAACACAGTTCAGACAAAATGGTGAATGCTAATGAAGTCTTGTACGTAAGACCAAAAACCCAGTAATTCCACAAGCTAAAGATACTGTTAATCAGGCTTAGCAAGTAATACAATGAAACAGTTTTGCAAGCAAATCTTTTTTAAGTTGTGTGAAAAGAAAGGTCATTTAATGTAAAGTGGACATGTAAGGAAAAGCCAGAGTTCAGGATTTGCCCAAAAGTCTGCAAAGGAAGGAGAAAGCCAAGTTGCTGAAATGGCTGACAAGAACAATAAAAAATGTGACTGAGAACATGAGATCAGGCACCCCAGTTTCATGGGCCACTGAGGAACTGCAAATGCAAAGACATCTGGAAGGCCTTCCACCATGCTGCCTAAAGCACTTCACAGCTAATTTACAGAACCATGAGCTTTTTGGTGAAATTCTTCAAGATGGGATATACAGGAGATAGATCAGATGATCCACTGTTTATTTTTAACATCAGTAGATATAAAGACATCAACAAATACTTCAAACAAACTCCAAGCAGTGTGACATCCATGAAAAGGCTAAGACATCAAATTCAAGTGATTTGCTCATAATCATGGGGAAGGTTCTTATAGTGGGGAGAATACTTTGCTTTTGCTGATTCAGTCTCAACAGGTATAAGCTGCAAGAGCTTTCTCCCCCTCTCTTAACCACTATGTGATTCTTCAGAATGGATGGGAAAAGAATATATTCACTGTAAAAATCATCCAAGACCTTTTCTCAACTCTTTCACCCAGATATATGGTGATGGAACAAAAAGACCGTTTTTCAGCAATGAATTAGTGAAGATATTGTGAATATTGTGATATTTCCCACTGCCTCGTAGCCAGCTTGTTACTATTGGTTTATAGCAGGGAATGATATGAGCAAGAAAGTCATTCAGTTTAGATTTCCATGTGCCTCATACCAAGCTTTTCCTCCGCACCATTCTTTTTGCTGTCATGTATTTACAGAATAAAGACAAATTCATTCTTGGAGAGTGGTCAGCCACAGGAAGAGGTTCACAGAGAGACTGAGCTCCACCTCTGAAGATACTTAAAACTTCACTGGACAAGCATAGGAACAACCTCATCGAGCAAGACCTGCTTTCAGCTCACCTGTATAATCACCAGAGATCCTTCTGAATGCAGCTGCAAGTCTTACACTGTTCTTCTGCAGTCCAAGGCAGCTGAGAGCACTTCTTCCTCAAGCAATCAGCTCCAGAGTGCCAATGCAACTATTTCAGAAGGGAAATGTCATTTGTGCTGATGGAGGCCCTGAGGTTGCCTCCATTCTTTAAGGTGGATTCTGCTGGAGTCAGTCAGTGCCTCACACAGAATTCAGTTGGACACAGATCTGGCTCCCTGAATAGGAAAGACTATGAAATGTGCTGAAATGAAAATGACAAATGCTGAGTGAAATGACAAAACAGGTTTTGAAAAGTTGGGTGGACAAATAAAAAATAGTAATACAAAAATCTCACAGGCATAAGGCAGAATGAAGTCCAATATATGAAATGAAATAATTTATATATAGTGCCTAAATTATGACTCTAAACTTCAGGCTTCTTACATATACTTTTTGTCTGACAGAGCAAAAAAACTGTAGTATTCTGAACCTTCTGTATGTGCAAAAAACTTAATGATTAATATTATAAACTGAAAGATTAAATGCAGAAACCATGAAGAATAGGTGGTTAATTCTCCTAGCCCCTTTCACACTCAGTCTGAACCACACTACGTAAAGAATGTAGAGGAAGAGTTTATGTGAAGCAAAGCTGTAACACATCATCTGGTTTCAGTAGAAAATATTTATATTTTTAGTAGACTGACACCTCCTAGACATTTTTCAGTGCATGAAAATTCATGAGAACTCAGGGTAACTGCCAAGTGCTAACGTGATGTTTTTAATGCAGCAGCAAGTACCTCTTTGGAGTTTGTGGAGACCAAGAAGTGTTCTCAGACTGGGACAGCACTGAAGTGCATGTAATGAGCTGGGAGTTATTTGAAGGTACCAAATCTATAGAAGGTAGGTCACAGTGTTCCAGACTGGCAAATGATCTGCAGTTATTTTTGCCTCTTCACGGAAAGGCAAGACGCAGTGCCCTCAAGTCAAAAGTCAGAAACGAAGACTCAATTCAGAACCAATTCTTACACGTAGATGGCAAGGTACACGTGTTACATTTGTTTGCTCTTCTCTGAGGCTTAAGTGCTGCCTTCATTTTGAACTTTGCCGTTGAATTCACTTCGCACAATCTACTGAATTTGCCCTACGTGACTTCCCAGACACTGCAGAATTGTTAAATACACTTCACCTCCCAGTCATCCAGCTTCATTTTACCATGATGGCACCATCAAGACTTCTGCAGATGAAAAGGAGATTTTTTTCCCCAGTAACTCATCCTTTCTAAAACTCATTCATTTATGACTAAAGAATTCCTTTTCCTCTTCTCTAATTTTACCCTTCATGTTACCATACTTGTTTTCCTCCACCATATTCTACCAGATTCTTAAACCATGCTGCTCACAACTACCATAATGCTTTTTCTTACCCTCCAATTCCTCTCCCATAATTTTACATGCAGTATAGGAAACCCCAGTGGTATCAGAGAGTTCAGCACCAGATTTGATAGCTCTTACCTGAAAGGCAGGAAAAGGAGAAGCTGTCAGCGTTTCATTACGGGATTATTTATTATTATTATTATTTATTCAACAAATCAATTATAAATAACAAATTAATGTGTTTGTTATTATAAATAACAAATTAATTACTATTTATACAAACCCTGCCTGCACTGCTGCTTGTACTTTCTATTGCCATACCATGCTGTAGACCATCTGATTTATCCTGTTTACCACTTCTGAAATTACTCGTGTCCTTCAAACATCAGTGCAAATTATTTTATCAGACATATTCACTTGGATTCTGCCATGATTAATTTCATTCTCATTCCTACTCCTGTTCACCCTTCCAAGTTTCGTTAAAATATTTCTTTATCTTCCTTACTATTCAATGGACCTCACAGCTTCTGTCTTCCTTATCACTTCTTCCAAATACTTAATGGAACTGACAAATAATACTCAATTAATACTCTCAAACAATACAAATTATTTATTAAGAAAATAGAAAAACTTAATGGAAAACAACAGACCTAAGTCATACCAACAGACCTAAGTCATACCAAGGTTCTACTTATTAGCACTTACATGTATTTCTCTCAACAATTTTTAATCCAGCTAATAACAATGCAGCAAATTGTTCTGCCTGACGGACTCTACCCAATGTTCCACAATAATATAGATATTTATCTGTTCCCCACCATGCCATCCAACATGCAACACAGAGCTAAAAAGACCTAAAAGGAAGCTGTGATTTGTACCATCATGACCTCACTGAAATCAACCACGCTGTGGCAGTTTAACCAAGCAGAGAATAAGGTCCTATTTTTTTTTTTTAAAGATACACTTTTTCTTACAGTACATTAGTAGTCTAACCAACTGAGAGCTAGTCAGGCTAGCTCAGAAAAACTGATTTTTGCTTCAGCTGAAATTGCTGGTCACAAGCACCATTAAATACTTGAGCACAGCCACACTAAGGCAAGGCACTCTCTGAACTCTATAACTGAACCATACAGTCTCTAGGAAGCTTCAAGAAGCACTGAAGACCAGAAAACTTTAGAGACTGAATAACAGAAACCACAGTTTATCATAGCCAGTGGAAAATGCAATGTATCAGCTAATAACTCTGTGCTTTTAACAGCCCAGAAGAAACTCAGCCCTCTGGTACAGAAATGAAATCTGGGGAGAGGAGGGGAAGGGGGCAGGGCAGGGGAGAGAAAAAATATTTAAAAATATAAAACCCAGATTGAATTAAAAGCAAAAAGACAGCTGATGGCAAGAAGTGGAAGCAGGGCACACGCTCAGATGAATCAAGGAACTCTAGATCAGTATCGTCTATTTTTAGCTGAGTGGTTTTTAATGAAGTCTCACGTCAAATAAACGGGGGAAATGCCAAGGGATAAACACAAACCTTCATTACCAACCCAGTCAATAACCCCCCTTGAGCAGTTCAGTGCTCTGGGACCAAGCTGAGCGTGACTCCGGTGACACTGCTCCCCACCTCACCTCCGTTCTCTAGATTAGGAGGCTGGCCGGGAGCTGGGGGTTGCACAGCCTGCAGAGGTGTTGGCTGGCACTCTGCAGGTCTCTAGGCCAGTGCCATTTTCCAAGAAGGACTAGTGCCAACACTAGATCTGCTCAGCCATGGCTTGGTCTATCTTAGTCTTGAAAATCTCCAAGAATGGAGATACATTATCTCCAGAGCTCCGTAGCAAACTGCACTTTGGTGCTATTACAGCACTATTACAGAGCTGCAGTACCAAACAAATGAAAAAGCTCATCTTAAGCAGCTGAAGCTTCCAAGCTGCCACTTCTGGCCACTGCACCCTTGACCCATCACCTGCAATTACTGGGAAGGGTTTGATTGTCATTTTTGTGACTCCCTTCAAGTAGTTGTGGGTTGTTATTTGATTAGTCCTTTGCTTGCCCTCACCAGAGCGCACAAACCCATTCCTCTCAAACTCTGCCCACAATTCATGCGCTCAGCCCCCACACATCCCAGCACATCTTTGTGTGTCTTGCTTCAGTATCTTAACATCCTTCTTTTTTACGAGAGACCCCAAACTAGACCCAGCATGCCAGGCAAAGCCTCGCCAGTCTCAAATGGAGAGAGGTATTTTTCCTTGTATCTGCTAGCCCCAGTCCAAATGCAGCCCAGCATTTAGTTCATCCTATTCACATTTAGGTCACATGTTGGTCAGCATTCAGCTTGACAACCCTCACAGCTTGCAAGGCCCTCACAGCAGGACAGCTACTCAGGCACTTGGTTCCCAACCTGTACCAGAGTTAGTCTCCCAAGAAAGCGGAATTTTGCATTTCTCGTTAAGGGCTATCCCTTGGACTATCTTCTGGTTTCTCAAGATGCCTCTGGGATGAAGCGCTTCCCTCTGGCATACCACCAAACAGAAGTACATACTTTTCATCTCTCAGGCATTGCAACTAGAAGTGGTCACAGCTATAGTTTCTCCTTTTCCTTTTAAAAAATAGTTCCACACTCCAAAGATAATAACAGAGTAGCATAAATGCCATTCCCAAATATGAGGCAGGTGTTAAGTGCCCCAAGCCTCCTTCTTAGGAGCAAATGTTTGAAGGGAAAGTTATTTTCCCATGGGAAAGCAACATTGCTGCCATATAAAAGGTAAAAAATGTTCCCATAAATCTAGCCAAAGATCCAGCATCCAATTCAAATGACAGGTGCTATAAAGCAGGAAAAACCAAATACAGCAGGTAGTATCTGATACGTGGTTTGCGATGCCTCTGAAGCATAAAGAACCTCTCCCAACGGTACTTCTGTTGATAAACTTAGTTTTCCTTTCAACAAAACCAGACCTGCCTACTAGATTCTGTACCACTGTAGCTCTCCACAAGGACAGGGAGACTTTGCAAAAGTGAGTAGCACCTCATTCTGAAACCACTCAGACCATGTTCTGGGCAAAGCTTAACGTTACCTCCTGCTTTAGAAACTGAAAGAACATCACTGTATAACCCTTTGCATTTGAGGATACCCAGTCCTGTCTGAGGTAATCAACAAACGAAAATGTGCTGATTCCACTTCGTTTCACAGAGACAGACATATTTTACCCATGATGGTCTGAGCTTGCCTGGCAACCTGAACTGGGCAATTTAAGCCCAACAGGCATGCACAAGTTAACCATTTAAAAACACTGACTGATGATAAAAACATTGGACCACAGTAGCATTATTCAGTTAAACCAGCATGATTTCAAGACCCTGAAGGAATAGGGATGGTGAAAGTACAGTTCTTACTCAACATCATTCCTCTTTAACAGATGGTTTTATTTTAAATTGTAGCTATGGATGGAGAAGGTTGTTTGGCTCTTTATTCCCAATGAACAGCTAAATTAGACTTGGAATAGAGATTCTTATGACTAATGCAACCTGACCTGTGACTGTACCTGTAACATGACTGCATTGCCAAACATTATTCATCATCAGGTTAGAGCTAACACAAGGTAGACTTCATTGCACATTTACTTTAACAAAAAAAAAAACCTTTAAAACACAAGAAAACATCTCTCAGATCCACCCATGGATCCTTCCCAGTTTTCTTCTCCATCTCTGAGTAGATATCAGGAGATGCTCATGTTTGGGATCCTCCCCCCTTGAATTCTTGGCAGATGGAGGGTTACTTTCTGTTTTCGGCTTCCAGCACTGGGCTCAGACAGCTCACATACCACCTGCTGTGCAGTGCTTACTGTGTGAATGAACTCTTGGTTCAGGTCACATTTCTACCTGACAAGTCTCTACTTTCAAAAAAACAAAATAAAGGTGATTTTCTTTGCTAGCCCTGAGGATGGATCCAGCAAAGGCACTGAAGAGCAGAGGCTCACAGGCAACGGGCTGTCACTTTCTCCTCAGCTCCTCTATTTTCCCCCTGCCCCCTGACTCATATCCAAAAAAATGCTGAAGACAAATGAGATTTGTGGAGGACTCCTGAAAGAGTAACATTTTCAAAATGAAGGCTAGTGAATGTAGTCCAGACACGGGCTTGTAGGCAGCACAGACAAAAGGAAGTTGCAGCTGACTGTCTCTTTCAAGGTTATCTGACTGTAGTTTGCTTCCCTTCACCTGAGGCTTGTAAAACCTGTGCAAACAGCTCCCAAGCAATGCACAACAATATGGAAGTCAGCACTTCACTCCTGAAGAAGCCCAATGTCTCTGTGCTACAGAAACATTGTGGTATGGCCCCTGCCCCCTCAAGCCCTCACAAAATTCTTTCAAAAATTATGCAAAAGCAGCTACTCTCTGAAAGGAAATCAAGAAATTTATAGCTGATTTTTCTCCGCCCCAGACCACTTCTCTGGAGTGCATGTTTTCCCTTTCTTGAGATTGAACAGCAAGAGGATATTGAATTGTTCTTAAAAAAAAATGAAGAAGTAAAGCTAAAGCTATCAGCCTTCAGAGCCAGCCAAAATAGTCAACACCTATAGCAGCATGAAGCTACCAGGGATCCCCAGCGAGGCAGCATACACACACACTTCCATTCAGCCTACCAACCTCTCCTGCAGCAAACCACAGAAATGCCTCTACAGCTGCTAGATAAATATTCCTACATTTGAAGGAAGAATGAATGGAAACAAGGAACAACTTCAACTGCTGATGCAGCAGCACACGAAGGAACTTTAAAGCCACGCTCAAACCCCACCTGGCTGAAAAAGAGCTCTGTCAGTCATACTATCCCAGCTGTGGCAAGAGAAGAGATTGGAAGGTGGTTTGTTGTTGGGAGGTTTGTTCCGTGTGACAGGAGCAGCAGCTCACTTACATAAAATTCAGTTGACAATGTGAGGTCCATCTCAAGACAGCAGAGCTCTTCCAACACCCTGATGTGCCAGCCCACAGTCCATGTAGGGGAATTATCCCCTCCCCAGTCTGAGAGTAGCGCTTGCCTCTCACCTGAACAACTGTGGTGTTTGTACCAACTGCAAAGGCCCCACAATTTGCTTTGAATCTTTCCTCTTCCTGACAGTGAAGCACAGAAAGCGTGAAAAGCTATTCCAACACAAAGTGCTGCAATGTAAATTCAAGGCCAAGGTCTGAGTCACCCTGACTCCTCTAGGGCCTTCCCCAAGCCCTCTGCCCAAGGGGCTCAGCTCTGAGCCTCCAGTCACTGCTTCAGCTGTTGTAGAGATGTGCCTGTCTCCAGGTCCAGCCCTGCCTGTGCCAGGCAATGGACCTTGTCCATCTGGACCCTGCTCTGCATCCCATCTTCCTAACTTGACCTCAGCCCTGCTTCACTCACCACTACGGACCTGCCCGGTGTCACTGGATGTGGTCCTGACCCTGACTTGTGTTCTCAGCTTGACTTTGCATAAATCTCATCACCGCAGCTGACCCTGATGACCATCCCCAACATGGCTCTGCTTGTCTTGCTGGGAATAAAGTGGAGCTGCACCCTGCCCAGGCCGACCCCTGCCCAGCCCACTGTGTGATGGCGCTCAGGTGCCTTCACTGCACCCCAACACTCATGTCAGAGGTGACATATCCTGAATTCATCTATTACATGAACAAAACAAGCCCAAGCTGTGTGCTAAAAGAGAACTGCATAAAATAGGTGTTCACATGGCAGAAGGTGAGAAAGAAAACCTCTAGTATGCATCGGATGTGATTTTTGCAGTAGCAGGAAATTCTCAAACGACTCTGCCCTGTGAAGTTTGTGTGCTGCGTCTCTCATGTAGCTCTGGCTTGCAGGGAGCTGGTAGGCAGGCAGGCAGTACCTGAAGCCAAGACACAGTCTGCTGCCAGAGAAAAGAAAATTACTCCTGCTTTGGAGAAAATGGGGCTTCCTCAGAGAACTCCTGTTCTATCTATAACTTTGCTGACCTTCAGAAAATGTTCCTTTTTGTGAAGAGCAGTAGCTTAGCAGCTGACAGAGGTTCCAGATGTGGAGGTCTCTGATATAATAACTGAATGAGCTGGGACTTATCAGCTAGATGTACAAAAACACAGCCAAAAATAGAGAGGATAACAGCCTTCCCCCTCTCTCTCTCTCTCAAAAAAAAAAAAGCAGTTCCAGCAGACAGCCAAAAACTGCACACTTTGCATAGCCATGGGGACTAGGAAGACACTAAACCAATGCAGGTCAATCTTACTTCAAAGGAACTAAGCTCAACTTAAAACCTGAATGCAGAAAATTGGGATTTCAGGGGTCAGGCTTTGTTGGGTCCACAGCACAGCATACAGACATAAGGTCATTCATCCCAGGGCCATACATACTGAAGGGAGTACCACTACACTTTCATTTTCTTCCTAAAAACATGCCCTCTTAGTTTGTTACTACCATGTACTTCATACTCCCTGGAGAAAACAATGACAGATTTTCAACTTGTCAGCCCTGGGAGAACCTGCTCTGATTATTCAAGTAGTCAAATGGGGGCTTTCCAAGTTGTGGCTGATTGACACATTTAACGTGCTTCTCTCAACAAGAGACTATTACCTGATTTCATAAACTCCAGAGCCATCTGTCCTCCTGTCTGTGGAGTAAAGAGCATGTTTTGATTGCAGTCGCTCACATGCCTGGCCTCATTTACTGGACAGGCTTCCCTTCTTGGGCCTGCTGCCTTCTGAGCAGAACACCACTCTGGCAGATCACACCACCAAATGCGACTATGAAAGGAGGGCTGCATTCAGAGTAGGCAGCATTGATCTCCGCATCACCACTCCAGGTATTTCACTCCTCTCCCAGTAGTAACAGGTTCTTCGTATGTTCACTAACACTGACATGTAAGCAGGCAAAATATGCAAAGACTGAAACATAAGCCTCAAAAGAATGTATGAAATCCTACTGGGAAGTGCTTTCTACACGCTGAGAGCACCCATGGTTCTAGGTACAGCTTCCATCAAACTGGTATCTGGCAGCCCAAGGAAACATGCTCACCTAGCAAAGTTCCCACACCAAAAGGCAGGAAGGGGCTTTGAAAATACACTCCTGCACACAGAGGGAACAGCAGGAAAGAATTCAATTACTTTCAAGCAGAAAATAAGAAATTCACCACCCATCAGTTTCTTACTTGTCTGTAATTACTGAGCATTACAATAACCTCATAGCATTGCTTATTATGCTAATCTTAATTAGCTTGCTGTTTCTTTGCACACTCTCCCATCTGTCATTTTTGTTGGTTTTCTCTCCTCTGACACTTTTACTGCAAACTCTTTTGAGTTAAGGACTGATTTTCTATCAAAGGTATAGAAAGCCTGGTCTGAGGAGGCCTTGGTCTCTGACTGGGATTTTCAGCTAAACTAATTAGCTGGCACCAAATGTATCTCAGATTATTTTTGTTTTGCTGTTAAATTAACTTCCACCTTGAAACAAGTGGTACTAAACTGAAAAGGACTCTCTATAATTTCAGGAAAAATAGACCAGCAAATAGCAGTGGCAGAATCAATCTGTAACATCATTTCCCTTTCCTTTAACTCTTCCTCTCGCCTTCCTTTCAAATATTTATTTAGTGATATGAGTGAAAATCTGTCTTCTGTTTGGTTTCCCCAAAAATCCAACACTTCCTAACATTTAAAGAACCAGTGAGCAGCAGATGTATAGGCTGTTATGATCACGGCAAAATAAAAACCCCAAATCAGAGGCTCCTTTAGAAAAACAGTGGCTTATATTTTGGTCTTTCTCCTTTCCTAAGTTTGCTCCCTGAATACACCTTACATGAGTAAGGCAATTTCCCTGAAGTGGCACTAGTTACTACAGGGGACCAAGTGTCATCCAAATGCTGAGACCTGGAAGCCTCCTCCCAGACAAAGATTTCCAAATCCATGCATCAGGACAGTCACGGTCCCTAAAGACTAAATACCCATTAAATAATAAGCACACATCTCAGCTTGATGGACCTTCTGTTTCTATAATGGTCTGAAGTGGATTTATGTTCACAACCACATGTTGCAAAGAGTACCAGGGCAGTAGTGTCCATCTATTAGAGGAAGGTAGCAAAATTATGTAGGAGATTTCATTACTGGTTTGTATCTGAATACAGCAAAGCACAAAGCCACCATTACAAAAGGAAGCTTTTAGATCTTGTTTAACAAAAAAACCTTTGCCCACACCTTTTCTAAAAGAAAATCCTAGGACAGAAAATGTAAATGAAAATTCATTGGACCTATATTGAGGCTGCACATGAGAACAAAAACCCATTCCTGACCAGCTGTAGGAAACGTTGCTTAAAAAGCAGTTTGGATGGCGCAAGAGGCCTGGATCCTCTCTCTGTTATGTCCAAATGCTGATGAACAAGCTGCCATCCAGCTTCTGAGTTCAGAGTCTAGGGACAACACAGATGGTAAAATTAAAGCAAACAGTTCCTCTCCACATCTACTTGACAGCATTTTGCCCTGGTTTGCACTTTCAGTTACGGTGTTGAGTTGGCTCAATCCACGCCAGGATTCACAGCCCTGCCTTTCCCCCAGCTCCTGCAAATTTTCAGAAACAACTTGCTAAATCAGTAGAGGAAAAAAACCAACCCCCAACTTCTGTTACCATAGACACATTAAATGAACACTTATTAATAGTTTCAGGAAGGTTTGGATTCAGGTTTGCTGCCAACAAGACACAAGTGCCTCTCTGCTCACAGAGAGGCAGAAGGGTCACGCCAAGACTCAGACGCCCCTTGGACATTACACCTGTGTCACACTCGTGCTAGGATCTCAAACAACACCCTTAATATCAAAGGAGTCTCAAGTTCACAAGGCTTGAAATCCAGGCTGAAATTGAGATTTTACATTTCAGCTCCGTCTCAAATCAGCAAGGCAGCAGCTAAGCCTCAGCATGCCTAAGCAGTACGTGGTAGGAGTGAAAAAAAGCACAGCACAGAGCCTCCTGCTCTGCTGTCAGTAGGAGCCCACCACCAGAGCAGTCAGTTTATAGAGAAGTGACAGCAGAGAGCCTGCACTCATTCTGTTATTGCTCAGTTTACAACTCAGTGATGGGCTCTTTCTCCCCTGGCAGTTCAGAAATATCATTTTGAGACTAGAAAAATCATGCTACATTTCTCCTGTCTCTAACAGCAGCACAGGTAATAAAGACTCTGAATTGCATATTCAGGACTTGCCTAGGAGTTAAAGTATCAGATGCTTTAGGCAGAAAAGACTGCAGGCCACTCTTCCACAGTTTTATAAGGTCTGCAGGGAGAAGCGGCATAAAGATTTCTATTGTCAAAATAATCAAGTGTCTTGAAAATACAGTAGGGAACCATTCTGAAATCAGAATGGAATTGTTTTTACTGAGTTGCTTCCCTGATCAAAAGCACACTTTAAAACATATACTCTCTGGCTCTAAAAATCTTTGAAATATAACAAGTAACTCATCAGAGATACCAGCACTGAAGGGAGTCTGTACCAGTATCTAAATATCTGGACAGAAAGTCAGTAAATACAAACATTAACACAACCCTGCAATAACAGGAAGCAGTGGCAGGTGGGAAAACTGGCCAGAGCCAGTCTGGACGCAGCATGTACCCCTCTGAGGCTGCTCTTTCAACCAGGCTACCCAGGCAGCAGATTGCTGTCACTGTCACCCACAGTGCAGCCCCATGCCTCAGAATCCACTCTGATCCAGGTTGGAGAGTGCCTCTGCCAGCATCACAGCAAAGCTAAATTGTTATTACTAACGACCTCTATTGACTTGTTTTATGGATAAGTAGATACTTTTTCCTCTTTTTCTCATCTGCGTATTTTTCTCCACAGGAATGAATCTAAGTTCTCTGCAAAGGCTGAGACCAAAGAGAGTGCCCCTTCCCAGCAAGAACATGGAGAAGTGTTTATGCAGGTCTGTAAATACAACTCTGCTGACCACTCTGTGCAGATTCACAACTCTTCCTACCACTTCGGCTTCTTTGGAGCAGAGACTGACTCAGATCAACCTGTTAAATGACCTAAGGAAAGTGCAGAAAAATGATGCAAGGAGAGGTGCCAGGCCAAGCACTCCTTAGAGCCTTTGGGATCAATGTCAGTACTTAGATCTCCAATGTCAGCAGCTCTGCTGTGCCGAGGTTACTTTGCCTATATCCAACAGCAAACATGAAACAAGCACTTGCCTTTTCATCGTGCTCAAATCCTCTGTGAAAGCTGTCTTTGGAACATGCTCCCTGTTTGATACTTAGGCAAGTTATTTAACCTCACAGGGCTGGGTGAGAACCAGAATCCTTGAGCAGGACATCAGTCCAAGGGTCTATCTCCTGAGCAGGCTCTGCTGGCAGACTGACTCTCCTAAGCATTTTGGCTGTTGGGTGCTGTGCAGGGAAAGCTCTGTTAGCCTGAGGGCAAACCAGGGTGAACAGAGCTGGGAACTCCCCCAAGAACTACTAGAATAATCCTCCCTCTCCACTTCCCACCCCTCCTTTTTCATGGTTGCCTAAAGGTGCTGTAATGAGTTTGTGTGGCAAGGTTTTGGTAGCCGGGGGGCTACAGGGGTGACTTCTGTGAGAAGCTGCTGGAAGCTTCCTCCATGTCCCACAGAGCCAACGCCAGCCAGCTCCAAGACAGACCCGCCGCTGGACAAGGTCAAGCCCATCAGTGACAATGGCAGTGCCTTTAGGATAGCAGATTTAAGAAGAGGGGGAAAAAAAGCTTGTGCAATGGGAGCCAAAGGGAAAATATGTGAGACGAACAACCCTGAAGACACCCAGGTCAGTGAAGAAGGAGGGGAGGAGGTGCTCCAAGTGCTGGAGCAGAGATTCCCCTGCAGCCTGTGGTGTAGCCCATGGTGAGGCAGCTGTGCCCCTGCAGCCCATGAAGGTCCATGGAGGAGCAGAGATTCACCTGTAGCCTCTGGAGGATGCCATGCCAGAGCAGCTGATGCCTGACGGAGACTGTGACCCCCATGGGGGACCCACACTGCTGGCAGAGGTTCCTGGCAGGACCTGTGGTTCTGTGGAGGGAGGAGCCCACACTGGAATAGGTTTGCTGGCAGGACTTAGGATCCCATATGGGGAACCCACACTGGAGCAGGGGAAGAATATGAAGAGTCCTCTCCCTGAGGAGTAAGGAGTAGCAGAGACAACATGTGATGAACTGACCACAGCCCCTACTTCCCCTCCCCCTGTGCCACTGGAGCAAAGAGAGAGAGAAAGTTGTAAATAAAGTTAAGCTCAGGAAGAAGGGAAGGAGCAGGGAGGTGGGGAGGGGGTTTAAAGATTTGGGTTTATTCCTCATTATTCTACTCTGATTTGGCTAGCAGTTAATCAAACTAATTTCCCCAAGATGAGCCTGTTTTGTCTATGACTGCAGTTGGTGAGTGATCTCTCCCTGTCCTTATCTTGATCCACCAGCCTTTCATTATATTTTCTCTCCCCTGTCCAGTTGTGGAGGGGAGTAACAGAGCAGCTTGGTGGGCACCTGGCATCCAGCCAAGGTCAATCCACCACAGGTGTGTAAGATAAAGTTTGTGCATTGCATATTTTAAAGGAACTGCTTTCCTATTTAAAAAGATATTCCTGTCATGAGAGAGCACATACATATCACAGCTGGCAATAGCTCCTTCACATAGGAGTCTTCAATCATACAGTATAAATATGTATACTGCAGAGCAGAAAACACTCTTGACAGGTACATAGGAAGCCTGACAGAATAACCACTCCTCTGCTGACACACACTAAGCCATTGGGTAAATAACTCTTCAAGCTGGTGAGCTTTTTTCTTTCTAAATACATTCTATTTACTTGATCATCTGTAATGACTCCTCTCTGAAATCATTAAGCTCCATCCCGCAGAACCGTATTTAGATGGGATTACACTTACACTCATAACAAGAAATAAGATGGCATCACTCACCTAACACTGTCACTTGGCATGAAGTGTTCTCTTTTGCGCAAATAATGGCTAAATTTCAATCCTTCTTCCTGCAGCAAGTAATACCTTAATCTACAAGCTATGCCATATTCCTGGGGCCAGGCACAGAGCAAGGTGATATTCTTTACATTCTTTACAATTAATGTTCTGAAAACTGGCATTTTAGGTCCTGAAGTACAGAGAGGGATTTGAAACCATCAATTTTTTGTGCCTAAATGGTGGTGTTTATACACAGCCTTTTTCTCAAGAGGTGAGAGGCCAATATTTTATTCAGAAATGGCTGCAATTCAGAACAAGCTTCTATCAAGAACAACAGTGAATCTCTAACCACGCCTTACACCAGGGGAAAGAGAAGAGGCAAGGACAGAGGCAACACACAGGGACACTTCCCCAGAGCCCTGCCTCACACTCAGCTCTTGGGCATGTCCTGATTCCAAGTGCCTTCTTATTTCATTGACTTTAATAGGTTTTAGTCCTGATTGTCTCATTTTTGAGCTCGTGCTGCCCTCAGTATGTTCTGCGACAACAACATCCACAGGCTTAGCCATATATATTCTTCAAGAAACCATTCCTTATTCACCCATTTCCATCAACCCCTAATGTTGATAGTACAGTAGCTATCAAGTCCATCCTCAAGTCACCTAGTTCCTGGACTGAAGAGATCTCATCTACTTAACTACCCTGCATCTGGAACTCATTCCCTGTCTGATCCTCCTGTATCCCTTCTCTGCACATTTTACAGTTGTCTGAGGATTTTTTGAGCTAAGAGGCACCAGAACTTTACGCAACATCCAAGACACAAGTGTCTTATTTTTGAGACATCAATGCCCATCAAAGGAGGCTCATGGGTTAAGCACAACAGAAAAGAAGCATCCAAAAATCACTGTGTTTTCAAAAGTCTTGGCCTTTAATTGAACTGTATTTATAGAAAGACTTTTCTTTCACTGCTAGCTTCACTATCTTTTTAAAAACAGAAACTTCAAATTAGACCAGTAATTCACCTATTCTTATCTCTGACAGGGTCAAAAACTTCAGAGAAAGCAAAGCTGTAAAGCACATAGTGATACAATATAATTTAGAAAACATCTTCCAAAACCCATGTTGTAATTCTTAACACATTAACATGACTTTTATTATGTGCAGGAATTGAAGAAGTCTCAAGAAACCCAACTAACCTCAATTGCCAAACCCTTTGGAAAAAGAAGAGGAACACAAGATCCCAAATTCCACGTTTACAAATTGTTTTTCTATCTTCATTAAGATAACAAGCACAATTTAATTTCCTTATTAACTTTTTCTAATTTTAATAAGGTTAATTTCCAAGTACTTTCCTTTATTATTGAAAAAATGATCTTCCACATTTGCTGGACATCACCTGTTCTTTCTTTATGGGAAATGGAAAACATGAGCATGTGATATTGCATTCATCATTCTGCCCTACACTTACCACACATTCTTTGATTAAACTATGTTAAAATGTCTTTTGATCTCAATAATATTCATTATTCATCAATAATGCTCTCTTTGAGCATTTGAGTTGAAAAGGACCAGTGATTCAATCCCATCTTCCTTACAGCCAAGTGGCCAGAGATAGCTTTCAAGGAAGATAAATTTCTGGCTGGCTCTCATCACTATTCTCAGCAGCTCAATTACAAATGATGCTAAAAGACATGAAATTTTAAGTGCTTTTCAGGAATCTCAGCAACTTCAATGTAGGAGTAAATTTCTGAGACTATCTTGCCCCTAAAGTAGATTTCTGACTTTGACCCTATTTTTTCTGACCTTTCATTGCCTAGGAACATCCTTTGTTCTTATGTCTTGGCAGCTGGTGAGAGAGAGCTGCACCTAATGACTGCATCTTTACTGGGAGGACTGAAGGTATGTGAATGCAAACATTACGCAAAATTCACAAGGACCAGAAATACAGCAACAAAAATAAGAGTTACTTAAAATTAATAATAAGGAGAAGGACATATTGGGAAACTTGCAATTTAAAAAGCAATAGCTTGTTAAGCTGGCTTTAATACCAGCTTAGTTCATTACTCATTACAGAGTGACAGGGAAAATAAAGCTGGAGGGATTGCTAATGATGCCAGAAGTCTGTAATATGCATTTTGTAGTTCCTAATCTCTTAAAACTAAACACACACAAAAAAGAAAAAAAAATAAAAGGCTAATCATCTGTTCCTAGTCCCCTGATTTCATATCAAATTGCCAGCAAACAAATCCACTTATGGGGAATTTTTTAGTTCCTCTTCTGCAGTACTTTAATTAGATTCCACCAATAAGTCTCTGAAAGGAACATAATTTAATTTCTCAAAGCAGTTAGAAGAGGCTTGCTCTCTTCATGGGAAAACAGTCTTGGCCATCCTAGCTCTTTCTGAAGTACTGGACAGTGCTCTACACTGCCCTGGCACAACCTTCCTCTTGGTCACTGCCTTCCAGGGTTGGGTATCAACATCACTTCCTACAAATCAGTGCTGTTGAACCTGCTATTCCAAAAACTTAGAAGGCTTTTTTTCCTCATTTCTGTTAGGGATGCCCTTTCTGCAGACACTAAGGTGAAGCAGATTTTGGGTGACCTAATAGATCCATTTCTATAGAGTTGTGTTTTCATTCATCTGTGTCCTGGTTTCAGCTGGGATAGAGTTACTTTTATTCATAGTACCTGGTACAGTGCTGTGCTTTGGATTTAGGATGAGAACAATATTGATAAGAAACCAGTATTTTAGTTGTTGCTAAGTACTGCTCACTCTAACTCAAGGACTTTTCAGTTTCCTACGCTCTAGGATCCAGTCACTGACAACAATTCAAACACACAGAGACTGCACATACATCCACTACGAGGCCAGAACATGAAATACTGGAAATACGCCTTTCCTCTGATAAAGAAAAAAAATATTGATGAGAAGAGTCAATTTACTATCAGCAGTAGAAACTTCCCAGTCTCTGGTTTTGTGTGGAAATTGTTCACTTGGAGCTCCACTCCATCCACTTGTTTATCCACTCTCATATCTATAAAGATACATAGCATGCTTTTGGAGGATCAAAAAATCTGCTTTACACTGTCAGGTAATTTACTGCATGAGCCTCATTGAAAATAGCAGGACTTAACTCTCAACAAGCAACTTCATATGCTTGCTTCATGCACGTCTCCGCAGCATCTCTGCCTACTTCATGGATGCAAACAAGTCTTCATTCATTACATGCATTAATGCACAGCTAAATATAGTGTTCTCAGAGCAATTGGATCTTCTTTCTGCCTTACAAATTTCTGACAACTCCTTAGCTGAATTCTGATGACAAAGACATTAGGAATACAATTTTGTAAGCAAAACTGTCACAGCAGACAAAAATGTCATCCCACTGGAATCATCAAAATGTGTACCTCCATTAAATGAGCCTACTCCTGTAATAATCCTACTCAAGTAAACGCCTGGTAGTAAAATGTAATCTGCCTCATTTAAAATGAGATCATAAGGTCTTAAAGAGTTGGTACAGAACCCCAATGCCTACTTACGCCCTTTTTCACTATTTAGGAGGAAACTGTACTGTGAAAATCACTAAAAGGGTACTAAAAGGTGTGAATTCCAAAGTGCAGGAAAACAGAATCTAAAGGTGATGTGTAATGGTGCATCCACTGAAGCATTTGAATAAAAATCCTTTAAATCAGTGGTGCAACACTAGGCCCCAAAATAAATTCCTTGAGACGCCAGTGCAAGAAACAGAATCCTTCCTTCCTGCATGCAGAGGAGATGCTCTCTCCCCAGCCCTGACAGTTCTGAGTTCTACAGAAGCGTGCAAGGACACAACCAGTTTAACTGACTTGCAGCATCAAACCTTAATACACTTGTTCCAGTAGTTCTAGAATATATGAAATAATCAATTAAATGAAGTAAAACAATTGTCTTTGAAGTATTCACTGTGTACCTTGGAAGGGCCACGTAAAGGAAGGAGAACATAGTGGTTTACCTTATCTTTACTTGCAGAGTTTCAGCAGGAGGGAAAAGAAAAGCAGAACCCCTCCTGCAAGTCTGTGTGTGGTTTGTAAATCTTACGGAAAGGAAGTGGCAATGACAAAATACACAGTTGGGACAGGCAGGCACTTGCAAATGGTTGGCCAGAACAAAAAATAAAGAGATAAAAGAACACAATTACCTCTAAGTGCTATTCCCTACCACTTCTTATTTAGTGGATAGGCAGTCTTGGAGAAGGGCCTGCTGTAAATCCAATTACGTCAGATTCCTTCCAATTGTTTTAACTGGCTTTTGATAGGGTTTAGCTTTTAGATCTTACTATTCCTAATTACCAGGATCATTACAGTGTTCCTTGAGGACCAACCAAGGATAAAACCCCACTGCTTTAAACACAATGCAAACAAACCCAGACATTCTTGACAAAGCTTTGTATATAATCAAAAAAGGAAGAAGATGGGAAGATAATCTGCAATGACCTGTACCATTATCTGCTGTTTTGCCACCTGAAAGCCAGGCGTGGCCTATGGAAGAGGAAACATATTTCTGCTCTATCTGCCTTAAGCTATTGAAGAGCTGCTCAGAGAAGCTCTGCAATGAATGGTGCAGGGAATTAAGTAAAACAGTCATTGTGATCCTCCCCATTCCCTGAAACTGCACAGCCAAGTAAAGGATAAGACCCTGTGCATTCAAACTACTCAGCACAGTCTTTAAAGAGCCTGTGCAATCTGGCAGGGCAGTCCCGACTGCTTCCAGTTACTGCACGGTAACACAAAGTACATTCTTTGGTAATAACAGAGGAAAAGTGCTTTCAAGGGACTTGAAAATATTTACAAGGCCAATCTCTCTAACAAGAACAAAAAAAAGCTAAGGTAAAGTTGAAGACATTCTAGTGAATTCCTGATATGTCATGAGACCTTGTGTTGGTTAAAATATGCATTAATATGCATTAAAGAAGCTCCAGGGCATTCTTATTTTCAGCTGAATTATTGGCTCACAGCATGGCAGCCACTTGTAAAGACCTCACAGAAAATTATTCTGTATTTCAGGAGGGGAAAAAAATAAAAAACAAAGAGAGTATGAAATTACAGTGTGTCACTGTAGAACAATGCCCCAGTCAGATCCAATCAAAGAACTGAAGAAAAACTGAACAGAGTACTAGAAAAGGTAGAGATTAGCTTGATCCCCAAGTCAAGAAAAAACCTGGTAGACAAGAACAAAATCAATCCATACTGCACAGAACAAACAAATAGTTTGCTAGAGTCCACAAGAAAGTGCACAAGATCTTATCTGTAGTGGATAATATGCACTCACACAAGTATTTATTTTTGTACAACAGAACAGGTTAGAAGGTGAAGGAAGAATGCAAAGCTGGAACCAAACCAAGAAAACCCCACCCAACCCAAACCACCAAACAGAATACAACTGATTTTTATATAACACGTTCATTGTGAAGTGTTGTAAATCACCTTGCTGCAAGACAGTCAATCACAACCTAAGGGAACAATAAAGTTTTACAGCAGGGTAAGTAGAGAGGAAACAGCTTAGAGAGGAGGAGAGAGAAAATGTACCGGGAAAAGAAAATCCAAGCACATCAAACAGGATAAGATCGGTCTGGAGGGATAAGGGAATTAGCGTATGAGCTAAAAAAGCAGCAGTGGTGAATGTATCTTTGTGTGAAGATTGAAAGATTTTTTTCCTCCACAATAAGTATTCAACCAGATGGAAATAAACCAATGGCATCAAAGTATCAATAAAAGCTATTCTATTAGAGAGGAACACTGCTTTCTAGCTCCCCTTCCTCATACAGTAGCTGACCAGTATCATAAACAGTTATTTCAGTGAGCATGTGTCTTGGGGGGACTTCATGCTGTTGTATCCTCTATCACTGCTCTATGCCCAGACATGATTCCTGAGCCTTTCTATGCCTTTAAAACTGGATGCAAGAGACAGAGAAAAAAAC